>JASDQU010109094.1:85196-99456 GCA_032191745.1 Picea mariana
CATGACTTCAACCCATTTCATGAAGTAATTGATCACTACAATGATGTATTATTGACCATCAATAGAAGGAGGGTTACACTCCATGAAATCAATGGCCCACTTGCAAAAAGGACATGTTGTGATGACATGGTGCAATGGAGTTGGAGGAGCTTATGCCTTGGGGGCATAAATTTGATAGTTAGTACAATGCTTAAATACCTTAATACAACTAGAGAAGAGAGTAGGAAAAAAAAAACTACGCGAACAATATTTTGGGCAGCATCTATCTCGAAAAGGTGGCCACCACAAGCACCACTTTGGCAGGCATTTAAGACTTTCTCCACCTCATCGTGAGTGAGACAACCTAGATTAAAGTGTCAACCCCTTGTCGATAAATATCATTGCCAATGAAGAGATACCAAGGAGCTTGATGACAAATACATCATCAATCATCATGAGATAGATGACGACTAAAATTTTGGGTTCATAAATAAACTAAAATGTCACCATACCAAGGATCATTAGTGGATATAGTGAACAAATGTCCATCCAGAAGATAATCATTCAAAGGTGGGTATGATGTGCTAGTTGGGAAGTTAAAAATAAACTCAGCAAGGGCCAAGGCTTTCTTACTCTTGGACATAACAAATTCTAAGTCAAACTCTTGAAGGATAACAATCCAACATGCATACTTACAATTGATAACTCATTGACTCAATAGAGAGGACATAGGGTTAGAATTAGTTATAACCTTGGTTTTGTGCATCAGGATGTAATGACAACTTTTGAATCATAAAAACAACCGCCAAGGTCAATTTATCCTCATGATTATAAGATAGTGAGGGTCCAGATAGGTTCTTACTAATATAATAGATGACTTTCTTGCAATTGTCGATCCCATCCTGAACTAACACTCCGACAACAACAAAGGGTGATGTAGAAATGTAAAGTATAAAATCCTTATCGAAGTCGAGAGGGTTGATTAAAGGTGTTGAACTAAGGGCATGGTTTAATGTGTTGAAGGATTGTTGGGCCTAGTCATCCCATGCAAAGGATATGTTTGATCGTAATAATTGAAGAAAACAATTAGTATTGGTGGAATAATCAAGAACAAATTTATGCAAGAAATTGGTTTTTACCTTGGAGGCTTTGCAATTGGCGTAGATTATGAGGTGGGGGTAGTTCAGTGATGGATTGAACTTTCAAAGAGTCTATAGTAATACCAATTTAGAAACAATGAATCACAATAACCAATCGATTGGAACGTAGAAGATGCACTAAAGAGGGTTCAAACAAATGTTGTACTTTCAACATCGAAAGAAGATAGTATGCAAGTCTTCTAAATATTGTGAATGTTTATTCAAATGAGTTGTGAAACCACTGATATAGGCTAATATAATATGAATTGATTCATGAAATCAATATGACATGGCATGCTGAAACGTGGCTCTTATGTTCTTTAATCCAAAGGGCATAACACTATACACGAAATTCTCATGTAGTAAAAGAAGTTTTATATTGATCTTGAGGTTGAATTTGAATATGATTGTAACTTGAGAATCCATCCGTGAAGGAAAGGATCTCATGTCCAGCACATGCATCAGTGATTTGATCGATAAATGATGTCGTGTAATTGTCTTCGGGACATGCCCAATTCATATCATGGAAATTAGTACAGACATGAATGGTGGCTTGTTTCTTTGCAATGAGGACTAGATTAGAAACCCACTAAGTGTATGCAATTGGATAGATGAATGTTGCCTAATGAAGTTTAGCAATTTTGTCTTTGATGGTGGAGGCCTTACCGAGGTGAATGAGTCATTTTTTTTATGGACAGGAATGACAATTTGGCATGTATCGATACAATGTTCAATAATGGTAGAATTAATTCTAGCCATCTCTCAATAAGACCGTGCAAAAACATCACAAAATTCTTGGAAAAGGGTTTTGTAGGCAACAATCTCTTTAGGGAAACAATTTGCTCCAAGAAGGATGTTTTCTATGACACTGAGCTTAACAAAGATAGCCACCTTGATGGTAGGTGAAATATTGGCCATATTACCTTCCTCGAACACAATAGGCACATCAAAAGAATTCTTAAACCAATCAACTTTTTCTTGGGGGGTGGGGAGTCCTTCGTTTCAACAACATATTGGTTAGAGGGACTTGTATGTTAGGGTAAAATGTAGGAACGACAATGCATATCATACCAAGGTGTAATCAAGAATGGTAAGGGCCTCCAAAATTTCTTCATCGGAATGAAAGATAGGGGTACTAGTGTACTAAAGTCCACATATTTAGGAAATATTGTGGTAGAGGTAGAAGAAGGGATAGTGAACCCCTTGTCAACTCCATGTGCACAAGAGGTTTGGCCCACATAGGACACTTTCGAAGAAAGATGGGGCTTCCATCACTGTGGAGACTAAGGGGAAATCAAACATAGAAAGGGTGTTTCAATGTGTGAGGTTGATCTTGACCTAGTCATAGAGTAGATAAGATAACCTTGATGCGGTCATTAGTGGATTTATCGTAGCTGATTTCCAGGCCCATGGTATTTGATATGATGAAGCCTGTTTAAAAGCTTGAAGAACTCCATTATAAGATCCCCAAGCCACTTGGTATTTGGCCCACTTGGATAAGGTCAATAAAGATAAAGATAAATATCTTGAGTGTTGGTTTTTCACCTAAAGTTTTTAAGTAAATTTTGGTTCGTTCTCTTATTATGTGCTTCTTGTTGTGTTATTTCTCTGTGTATCTTGGTGTTAGTTCTAACATGTGGTGTCATAGCACGGGGCGGACTTGGACTCTCCAATGAGAGTGGTCTGATGCTAAGATTTATGGAAGTTGATGTTCTCTAGATATGTTATACGTATAGTGTTTTACAATCATAGCTGGGAGATCGATGATGATCTATTTGGGCATGGAGTTTTTACAATGGGCTTCCTTGGTCGGAATCCAACAACAGACCACCTGGCTCGCTTTGACGACGACCACAGGGTTTTACGCGGTGGTATTTCTAGTGGCCCTAGGTGCAAGATCAGTGGTGGGTAGTTGCAGAAAAGTCAAGGGTTCGAACCGAGGTGATGCTCATGGATCGTGGCGCAGATGAGGGGCTGCGAGGAACAAGAAAATCAGGTTTCTAGAAGCAACATCATCATCGAGCTTCCACAGGTAGGGGTTTTATGACTATGGAAGGCGCAACAAATACTCAAAGTGAAGTGTTGCACGAAATGAAGAAGTGGTTTTGCGATAGTAATTGAATTCCTTTAAAGTTGCAAGTGATTCTATGATATGGGAAGGATTGTCGGAGGAAGCTACCTCATCGCCATTGTTGAAGTTCAGCGATTGAAGGAAAGTCTGGAAGAAGCGAGCTATTGGACTGTGCCCAATAATCTTCTGTAGATTTCCATGGCTAGGTTAGAAGATGAATTACAAAATATTTTGTTTCAGCAGACTGAAATTTTTGAGCCGGAGCGGCTTTACCAGATGATACACGACCCGATTCTCTAGGGTTTTATTCTGTTCTTCTCATCACAAATATTTACCAAACATTGCATCCAGCAGCTATGGTGAAGGAGAAGGCGATCGTGATGAAGATGCTGAAAATATTCATGTGAATACCATTAGAAGCAGAGTACTCATCATTGATTAATTCAGCCTCAGGTAATTCCCGACCATAAAGACATTGTCAAGCGTATGGTTTCTTCCAAGTATGATCGCTAGTGCTATCAGGGATCAGGCTATTGAGGAATTAGCTTAATGAGAGCAGGCTTCATGAAGAGGATGTTGATTTATTCTCCAATGTTGTGCAAGGGTTTCTCTAGGTTGACATGTGCATAAGCGGATTCTTGGAGTAGTGAAGAATTGATGTGAGCATAGGATGAAGCATACATATGTAGAGTGGAGTAAGAAGAAGTACTTGGGTAAGGAGTGTTTGTTACGAGGGAAAAACTCTCTATGGCCAGGGTAAACCACAACAGACAGGTATTACTACAGAAATCAACTCAATTCCAACGTATGCTATATAAATTAATGTGCAAGATAAGAAAGAGGCCTATCACAATCCAACGTTCGATGATGTTCCACTGTTGAGCACTTCGACCCAAAGCTTTATACCTGCAACAAGTTATCAACAAACAAGCAAAGCAAGTATATAGTGATAATATAAAGGGGTTAGCACATTAGATAGTATAATCTATTAATAAACATAACAAACATGCCCATGGATAATAATCATATATTTGCACGATACCAATTGGACGGGAAATGAGTATTTCTATTAATAAATTATCAACATAAGTGATAACATTACAGACTTCCATGTCGGCACGGTTCGAAACCAAGAAACCAAGTTTCTTCCAACTGGGCCTCCACCACTTCAATCATTCACCAAAGGCAAACTCATAGAAGGGAGACAATGAGGTTCTCTCAACAATAAGGAAAGAGCTTGGGGACTGAACATTGTGTTCAGACTTGAGGAACAAAGGGATGCAGACTCAATATGAAGTAATTTCTCCATAGTAACTTTTCTCTTAAAGTTGAATGCTTTCTCCTCTTTTCCATAGCTCGGAATTGTGCTTTTATAGCCTTCAAAATGCAATTGAAAGGCCGAGTCGGAACGTTTCCAGTATATGGAAGGCCAAGGATCATAGATCTCTTATCGTGACATGGAAACCTGACTTCATTTTTGTATTTTCTGGCACAAATCTCGATGTACGCGGGCTGTAATGGAGCAGCCTGCGTATACGCATGTTGTATAGTAGATAGGGCACATATATGTGAAAAAATATGTTTTTTAGCTCTGGATTCATCAAAAAGGGATGACAAGTCTGCATAGGGAAATGGAAAAAGGCCCTCTCTGCAAGATAGCAATGGTGAGGCAAATCTTGCTATAACAGATGCCCTCTAATGTGTGAGGTCAGAGGAGTATCTGTGATGACCGAAATACATTATAAATAACTCAGGAGTGGAGTGGTAGAGAACCAACAGGACGAACTCAATTGCTCATTACATTCTGTATTGACTTTGCATACATGGCTGCCAAGAATACACTGCAGATCCATGTGAAAAATATACAAAACAAGTGTCTGTGGCCATGAATAGACAAATATACAAATGCGGTTATATGCCACAAGTTGTCATAATCACAAACAAGGCCCAGTAGAACCAGTCTCAAAACCAATCTGAAGATATATGTATACCATGGAGTACAATCTGATCTACCATGATCATTGAGGTCATATAGGTACTGGTCCAATGAAAGGGAAGCAACAACTCAGGAGAGTTGCGACCACACAGTGATGTCTTCAAGTCTTCTACACTATCCGCCAAAGGTGCAAGCCTACATCATGTGAATAAAGGAGTTGAGGTCGAACATAATGAGACATCGTTTGATTACCAGTTATTGAGGTATACCGTTAACAAACGCGAGACAGCCTACTAATAATGAAAGTAGGTATCAAGGCACCAAGTACTTTCCTACCAATGCGAATAAAGGAGTCGGTGTCGAACACTTGAGGAATCCACTGATCAAGAGACATCGATGTATTCCCATCTCTCAATGGCGAGAGAGCCTGCCACTAATGACTGCAAGCCTCAAGGTACTCATAAAACTTTAGGTCCCATATCTAGAGTAAATGAGTTGAAGTCGATGGAAAGAGACCTGCTGAAAGGAGAGCATTAAGGCATCTCTCATCAGTCAGCACGAGAAACAAAGCACAAGCTTCATAATTTGGTGGAGATCGGACGAATAACATGTTCATGAACCAAAGACCATGTGCATCTTTCACGTGCGCCAAATGCAAGCAGTACACAAAAAAGACCCTTTGAATAGTAGCCAATGATGAAAATTGCTGACAAAGGCGATGAAACCACCAATAAGACTAATGGCATTCAAGACACTGCACGAATCCCAAAGTGTGAATAGATGTCTTACTGTCGAACACAAGGAAAACCACCCAGTCAACGACCAATGATGAAATGTCGATTGTTGGGTCAAGGTTACCTACCAATGATGAAAGTAGGGCCAGGGTGCATGATAAAACCACAGTATCATGTGACTCTGAGACAAACTAAAGGTATGGCCGACATGCAAAGTCAAGAGTTCCAAGGAATGGCCGACATAGGTTGATAGACTTCCTTTGAACAAGAGCATGAGACATATGATAGACTCTGACAGCATAGACTCAATGATGTAACCATGAGATGCAGGAGGCATCAATAATGTTCTCTATAGGGACTGGAAGAGTAACTAGTTGGTAGATAAAAATCTATAACGAGATCAGCTTCATAAACTCATGCTAAACCCAAAATTATGATGACACGGGGACTCGATAACTTTGTGCTATGTTCAAAGGCAACACGACTGCTGCCAAATATAATATAGTACTCCCTTCCCGCTCGTCTTTTTTTGTTTTTTCATAACAAATGAATGCTATGATACAGAGGAGGGAACGAGTGTCGCAAGCAAGCAAAACTAGTTCTAGCAGTGGAACGTACCTATGCTCAATGCAAGGAAATGCATGTGGGAGATGGACATTCGGGGTGATGTTCCCTCCAGGGTATAGGGTGTCAAATTGTGAAGGATATAAACAAGGCTTTGCTTGGTTGAGGATGCAAAAACTGCTTAGGCAACAGTTTATAACGCAAAGCGAGAACCGGCTAAAGGCTCAATACTGCAAGCAAGGGCATAAGATGCAATCACAACTTAACACCAAAAAATGTCATTTTTTATGTCTTTTAGTCTACTTGGTGTGAAAAAGGGGTAAACTTGTGTCAAATAGACGTCTTTTCAAATCCAATTTACGAGTGTGAAAAAGACAAGTTCACTCAGCGATCTTTTTTATTTTTGGTAACGAGTCGGAAAATAGCTTATCTAAGACTCATAACCTTTCAAATCCAATTTAACGAGTGTGAAAGGGACAAATCACTCGACAATATTTTTAGTTTTTTATACGAGTTGGAAAAGAGCTTAACTAAGACTCGTTTTTGTTGTTCTAATAAACATGTAAAGGGGGAGGCCAAGGTTCTCGTCCCAGTCTTCTGCGGAAGGTCAGTATCTTACGGATAGCTGACAAAAGCTTCTGAAAACCCAAAGCTCTCCAATTCGAGGAGGAGAACGTGCTAACGGAGTACACAGTCTCCGTGATGGTTTGAAGAATGTCTCTTACTGGAAAAGACATAAGTGGGGGAATGGGATGCCCCATCAGATCGTCCCAATCGAAGGGCACCTCGTCATGACCTGGAGGGAGAGCATTCGGGGGAAGAATAAATCTCTCTCGTTCAGAAGGGGAAGGGCATAGAATGTTGATGACATGACTGAAAGACGCATCACTCTCTTGAGGGAGAGTAGGATTGACCAAAGATTGCACTAGTGTGGCCACCTCTTCAATTATAGGTTGAAGAGGATGCATAATAACGGGGACAAGAGATGCTTCACCCTTGACAAAGGGGGTGAGGTCAGGAGGGGATCGCGACGGTGTGACCACCGAGACGATCAAAGGAGAAGTGGTGTGAGAAGAAACCACGGATGCCTCGGAATCTGAAGGGATCTTTGGTGAGCCCCACGCTTCTGGTATCTCGGTAGTAGCTGGACATAAACGAGTAAGGTGACTTCCTTCACAAGTCCTGCAAAGGAATTTAGGCTTACGTCTGAGACGTCTAGGCTTCTCGATGCCCCCAGTGTCGTCCAGAACGGTTGGTGACATGCTCTCGATGTGACTGGCAGGGGTAAGAGAGTCTTCTCCTATATGATGAATAGATTTTGGAGACGTGATGCGGCTATGATTCGGGGTGAATAGGATGGTGCCCCCAACATGATTGGCAGAGGTTGGGTGCGAGCTATCAACATAATTTGTAGAAAATGTCGACCCATCTTCGACATGACTGGCAGAGGTTGGTGATGGAGAATCAGTATGACTGACAGTGACTGGGCTAGCGATAGATTGCAACATTTGATTCCAAGGTCCGGGGAAAGATTGGTTCTGAAACATTACAGGCCAGAAAGGATCCTGGTGTACCCCCTGTCTCTTGCCAGAAAAGTGGTGGCCTACGCCAAAATGGTCCGAAGAGGTTTCGACGGGCATCGTCATTGAGGTCTGCGAAGAGACTGAGGTAGGATAAGAATTATTCGAGTGAGGATATATGTTTCCCCCTTGTGAAGGGGTCCCATAAAGAGGGTAGCCTGAATCGTAAAATTGATTCTCCCCATATGAGATACCTAGGGGTACTTGAGGACCTATCATTGAAAAAGTGTTCGAAGGAACCGACATGGCAGACGAAAGATACATAGGTGGGGTGTAATAAGTGGGATAAGTACCCATTTGAGTACTAGCTTCTGAAAGAGCATAACTAGTATTGGATCCATAAGGGGGAAAGTTCCAACCTCCCAGGGGGACACAACTCATATCAAACAAAGAAGTGGGCATCGGAGCCATGGTGCCCCCGAATCCAATGCTAGGATTTATATATGTGGGTCAGGGAGAGGATTGAACGGGTGAAGGCATATCAACAAAAAAATGACTAGAGACCCGAGGTGCGGACTGAGCGTTGTAGTTCTGCATACCATTGTAAAAAATGGAAGGGTTCGTCCCCATGAAATGAGCAGGAATCATGGGGTGGGTAGCAGTGAGTGAGGGAGCAAAAGGAACTCCACTATCCATGATGATGAAACCCAAAATAGACTCTTAAGGCCAACTAGTAGTCAAAAAGCATACCAAAAAGTCAAACAACCAATATGCATGCAAACGGGCTAAAGTGGTTGAGTGGCCTCCCTCGCTAAAGAAGGTATGCCTCCTCCAAGAGGGACTTGAGACTCCCTGCTAAAGGTTGGAGGTAACAGAATCAGTGATAGGGGCCCTCGTGGGCTTAACAACCAGTTGGTTGGATTCCCCCAGAGAGGTAATCTTCCGTAAAGGTTGTGTGTTGTCCGACCCCTATCTAACCCAGGGTACAAGCAGAATAACCCCTGCAAGTAACCTATGAGATACCTAAGTCAAGCAACTAATAAACCATTGTATAACTGATGCATAGGCGAACAGTCGTAAGTCTGGATTACAGTATGGGCAGGGTAGCAAAGCCTGAAACCTTGAAAGCACCGCCTCTCACAGAGGTATAGGTACTAGCAAGATCCCCAAATACGAATAAATCCACAAAAATATCTCTGATGCTAGGTGAGTATCCGGGGGTTATCCCTTCAACTAACTTCGCGCGACCTCGTGATTAACTCCGGTGTGAGCGAAGCCTCCTGATCTTATGAATTATACAATGGACTTCTCAACTTTCTGTCTCAGACACATATGTTGATTTAATTGCCTTGGAGAAGTTTACTCACAAAATCCTATTCCAAGGCACTAAATCCTAGACTAGTTTGTGCACCCTAAAAATAAAATCGTGACTAATCAATTTTAGTTTAAAGCGTAAATTTTATTGGCCGTGATTACTCAAAAAGGTATGGAAGTGAAACCCATGGTGTTATAACTCTACAAGAAAATACATATGAATATAATGCAAAGTCTAACTTTAATTTTTTCAATGAATGATATGCTAATAAAAAACGATGCAATTTTCAATTTCAACTCTGCAATTCAGAAGTAAATGCAATCTTTCACTAAATATGCTAAGCTAATGGTAAAGATTCAAAAGACAAAAATGCCAACCAATGCAAAATGCCTATTTTTTTGTATTTTCAATATACTAAAAAGAAAATGCATGGACTGATAGGCAACCTGATATATAAATTCTATTGTGTATAAACGAAATAACTCAAGCAGAATACCAAGCAACCAAGCAAACAGCCCAGAGCTCAAGGACAAATGAAAAATGAAAAACAATGAGAAAGACTACGCCCAAAAATTCAACTCCAAACAGGTTTCCTGTCAACCTAGAGAATCTCAACAGGCACTACAGAGACCTAAGAAGGCTCATCAATCATCCAATCCCACCCAGCAGTCACCAAACCAAGCAAACAAGTAAGGAAAAGTGGTATACGCGATTGTTCAGGAGAAAAGTGTGTATATATGTAGCTTGCAATGAGACAGCACGCGTGTGTACACGACTGTCAAGGCAAAAGGTGCGTACATACTTTAAAATAAGGCCAGGCAAGAGAAAAAAGGTTGAAAACTTAGACCCAGAGTGAACATAATCTGTCAAGCAATGATATGACAAGAACCAAAAAAGAAAAAGAGCAAAGCAAGGAGAACAAGTACTTCAAACCCTTAGAAAGAAGATCTCTCCCCAGTGGAGTCGCCAATTCTGTTATGAGGGAAAAACTCTCTATGGCCAGGGTAAACCACAATAGACAGGTATGACTGTAGAAATCAACTCAATTCCAACGTATGCTATATAAATTAATGTGCAAGATAAGAAAGAGACCTACCTCAATCCAACGTACGATGATGTTCCACCATTGAGCACTTTGACCCAAAGCTTTATACCTGCAACAAGTTCTCAACAAACAAGCAGAGCAAGTATATAGTGATAATATAAAGGAGTTAGCACATTAGATAGCATAATCTATTAATAAACATAACAAACATGCCCATGGATAATAATCATATATTTGCACGATACCAATTGGACGGAAAATGAGTATTTCTATTAATAAATGATCAACATAAGTGATAACATTATAGACTTCTGTGTTGGCACGGTTCGAAACCAAGAAACCAAGTTCCTTCCAACTGGGCCTCCACCACTTCAATCCTCCACCAAAGGCAAGCTCATAGAAGGGAGACAATGAGGTTCTCTCAACAATAAGGAAAGAGCTTCGGGGCTGAACACTGTGTTCATACTTGAGGAACAAAGGGATGCAGACTCAATATGAAGTAATTTCTCCAAAGTAACTTTGCTCTTAAAGTTGAATGCTTTCTCCTCTTTTTTATAGCTCGAAATTGTGCTTTTATAGCCTTCAAAATGCAACTGAAGGGCCGAGTCGGAACGTTTCCAATATATGGAAGGCCAAGGATCAGATATTTTCTGTCGTGACATGGAAACCCGACTTCATTTTTGTATTTTCTGGCACAAATCTCGATGTACGTGGGTTGTAGTGGAGCGGCCTGTGTATACGCATGTTGTATAGTAGATAGGGCGCGTATATGTGGAAAAATGTGTTTTTTAGCTCTGGATTCATCAAAAAGGGATGACAAGTCTGCATAGGGAAATGGAAAAGGCCCTCTGTGCAAGATAGCAATGGTGAGGAAAATCTCGCTATAACATTGTTGTTCATTGTATTTAGAGCTGAGAGGAATGCAGGAAAATAATAAGGTATTTATAGCTGACGCCATTTTCTCAGGCAGAGTTGTAATCATTTTTATGGAGTTGATTTTTTTTTCGGATCTAAAATGGGCATATGACTGTAAGAACTATTTAGGCATGCATACCCATAGTTTTAAAATTCATAGGTGTAAATTCTAGACTTAGGTAATAGAGGGTGGAAGAGGCATGTTGCATTCCTGAAAACAATAAATAAACTTTGAGCGAGGTAGGTGAATATTCATTCATGAGGCTCATGAATTTTAGAATACACCATTCATGAGGCTCATGACTATTGTTGGCGCATTGGTCAAACCAAAAGGTACTACAACGAACTCGTGATGCCCAAACCAAGTTCATAAGGCAGTTTTAGGAATATCTCCTTCCTTAATCCTTAATTGGTGATTCCCTGATCGTAGATAAATTTTTGAGAAAATTGTTGCTCCTTTCATCTAATCAAAGAGATCATCTATCTGTGGCATTGGGTACCTATTTTTCACTATAGCATTATTCAAGTCCCTATAATCTATTCACAGTCATAAGGAATCATCCTTCTTCTTAACAAAAATTACTAGTGCACCCAAGGTGAGACACTCGGCCTTATTATCCCTAAGTCAAGTAGTTCCTTCAACTACATATGCAACTCACAAAGTTCTAGCGTCGTCATCCTATATGATTTCTTGGAAATTGGCTCCACAGTAGGTTTTATCTCAATGGTAAAATCAAACTCCCTCTCATGATGTAACCCATGCAACTCTTTCGGAAAAAAATCCTCAAACTCTGAAAATACTGGATATTGGTCCATGGGGGGTCATTTCCCTTCATTGACTGCTTCCACTACATATAATCAACACCCTTGCCTCATGCAACGTTTAACCTTCATGGTCGAGATAAAGCCTAGAGACACCTTCCTCCGTACACCGTGGATCTCCACTGACCTTCCTTAATCGTCAACACAAAACACCCTTTTCGCGAAACAATCTACCATAGCTCGATGGGATTCTAACCAGTCCATTCCAATGATTAGGTCATACGTCCCTAGAGCAGTGACGTACACCTTCAACCTCATAGTACAGACTCCCAGGTCTACTAGACAATTATCGACGCTAGGCCCTACCACTTGTTTTCCCCCCGAAGCCATCTCGACTTGTTTAAAGTCATCGTGCTCATAGGCTGCCAACCCACACTTTTCTAATGCACAAGGTGAAATGAAACTATCTGTAGCACCAGAATCAAATAAAATTTTAACATTTACATGATTTAGCATACCTGATGACTCCACCATCGTGGATTGATGTTCTGCCTGATGATTATTAACCGCTGCATAAATCTGGTGGCTACTACTCGCTCTTCCCATTGGGGCCTTTCCTTCTCTATGCACAAAGCCTGATTGTGACTCTAGACAATCATGCTGGTAATGGGGTCCTGCACACCCCCAACAAGTAACACCAGATGGAACCTGCACACTGCCATGTGACGATCTCTTAAATGAGTTCCTTCCCCTGGAACCTCTAGCCCTACTAATTGTTCCTCGAGAAGGTCATGGACTTTCTTGTGTCGCGGTTGGCGATGAGTGGGATGTTTCACTCGCTGCCATTGAAATACATGTTGTAATTGCTCTAGGTGCAACTCTATTTCCATAAGGAGGTGGCCTAGATCTTCCTCCCTTGGAGAAAGTTCTAGGGGCCTTCCCCACGAATCTAGGATGTTGTGGAATGGTTGACCTCATACCTCCGTTTAAGCTCATATGCTCCTCTGTGTAACGAGGATTTTCAACTGCTTTAGCTACTGACGATGATTTCCACATCCATACCATGGCCCTTATCTTAGGGTTTAACCTATACACAAAACGTTCGGCATGTCATTGATCGGTATCCATGTATGAGACATATTTTACTAACTCCATGAACATGATCTCGTACTCTTCCACAATCTTGTTTCCCTGAACTAGAGCATGAAATGTTCCTACTTGTTGTTCCTCATAGTAAGGAGGCAAATATTTCCTCCGGAACCTTTCCTCAAAAATCTCCCATGAGACGATGTCTGAGCTAAGGTGCAACTACCTCTCCAAATTAACCCACCAATTCAAGGTATTTTCCCTCAACTGAAAGATTGTTATCTTCGCCTTTGATGTAGAAACATAGTCTCTTAAGGCGAAACATCGTATCATCCGTTCCAACCATGCATTTGCACGTTCACTTGCACGACCCCCAACAAACTCTGGGAGTTTGATCTTCTGTAGTTCTCTGGTGATGTCCCCTGGTGGAGGCCCTCCCTTTGAGTCCCTCGACGCTTCAGGGTTACCCACTCCAGAAGGTGGGGGTTCCACTTCGACCTACGTTGATTGGAGTCCCTTTAATGTCTCATTAATAGCCTCTAAAGAGTGCAAAATGAGAGCTAATTCAGGCAATGGTGGTGGCAGCGCCAACGTTGGTGGTCCTTGCAACGATGCCCCTCGACCTCGATTTCCCCAAGTCCTAACCATCTTGAATAACTGAATCTGCATCAACCAAATGCTTATCAGGGAAAAGTTTAATGCATTCCACATTTGCTCAAACTTATACTTGCAAATATAGGGTTAGGCGTAAGTTTCTTATAGTTGTCTGTAAACAAACATTACTCCTATAAGGTAAGTGGCTAAAGGTCGATGGCCTAGGAAGGCCACCTCCATTGCACTTGCGAGGGGATCTACCTAGTATCTCCCACTGAGGAGAGTGGTTAAAGGTTGGAGTCAAAAGCATCTAAGCTTGGTAACTTTGTATAGGTATACTACTATTTCTCCAGCATTGAGGGGTGCTCGCCAATCGTTCTAACTTATCTTTATGGTGCATGCTAAATCTACCATTCCCCTATAAATTTTAGGATTAAGTAATGTGATCACATAATTGTTGGTTAAATCTATGCATTATCATAGGTTAAACCTACTACCATATGTTTAAACTAATCATTTTTAACATTAACAAAGTTTAATGACAATTTAATGTCAATCACTAAATTCAAACTAACTAACATATTATAACATATATTTATA
>JASDQU010109094.1:111326-121852 GCA_032191745.1 Picea mariana
CATGTGTGGCTCATTATGGTGTATTTTGCATTTATTTCATTTTGTAAAGGGAAAATGAGGGGTCGATCCCACTTCTATTTTGATGTTGACATTTTATGTGGAAAAATATGCTAGGGTAGCCTCATATAAAAAGGCTAACCCTCACTTTCATTTTATCATCATCTTTTCCTCATCGTTTGAGTACTTCTGAAATTTTCGGTCCCTTTGGGGTTATTGGTCTTTCTATCTCATGCACTATGCTTGGAATGGATCTCTTGTAGATGGTTTGCTGATTTTGGATGGATATTTATGTAATTAGGGTTAAATTATCATGGTGTCTTGGATGAAGAAAGTAAAATTCTGCAATTCTATGTTATGTTATTGATGCTTATGGTGAAATTCCTATTTTGTTGCAAGAAATCTTGTTTTGTTGAAACCCTAAGAGAGAAACATAAGTGTGTCTTTCTCTCACAAAGTTTTAATTTTCCAAAATTGGTTAATTGTCCTTGCTAGAGTTAGAACCCTAAATCCCTAAAGTGCTAGCACTTTAGTATTTTAGCCCTAGACAATTGATCTTTGAACTAGTTGAAGCTACAACAAGGGAGAAACGATATCTAGGGCCCAAAAGTTCTTGCACCCTAGACGTCCTTCACGATATCTAGGGCCCAAAAGTTCTTGCACCCTAGACGTCCTTCTCCTCAAAGTCTAAGGCCTAAGGCCCAAATTTGCTTGCACCTTAGGAGTTTAGACTCTACCTCTTGGTTTCAAGTAGTTCAACCTTCAAGTTTGGTGCATTTGAGACTCCATAGCCCTAGAAAGGCACTAATATAGAAGCAACTCTTGTTGTGAAAGTGATTGATAAACATGTTTTCCAAATCTCTTAAGTGTTCTACTAACTATACTAACTCTAACCCTAGCAAACTTGTAATATTTCTTATTGTTGTTATAAAACTTGAGGTCACCAGGGAAGCCTCCTTTGTGGTGGACCTCTTCCATCACTAAAACAAGGGAAGATTCTACTTGGTGACAATGGTAGTTTCTTCCATTGTTACACAATATTTGGGGATCATTTGGTGGGTTGCACAGGTACACATTATGAGATAACAATACTAACCACACAAATTTGATAAGTGATTGAAACTACATGAACACTAGGGACATCCCCTATGATTGGAGAAACATTGGTCCAAACAGAGTAGTAATTAGCAATGACCTTAGGCTAATTACTCATAGTAGTCTCTTAGGTTTTTCGCGGAGCATATTTGAGTGATAACAATGGGTAAAGCCTTAGTTTTGAGATAAAGTAAGGTTTTGCGAACCAATTGTTTCCTTTCAGGGAAAGACATTTTATTTATTTGATTATCTCTAGTTGACATTTATTACTCGAAGTTGGATATTTTTTAAATAGGATAATGGATCAATGATGTAAGTTTTTTTTTTTCAAGTTTATATGATAATCTAAATTGGAAATCCTACAAAAACAAAATTATGGAATTGCAAATCCAAGCGTTGAGACTGCATAATATGGATGTTGTAAGGGTTTTTGAGGTTGCTATATTGATTTGTGCAATCAAAATCTAGAATTTCTTTGGATTTGAAGATGGTTTTAGCAAAACTTGGATCATTATATTCTAGTGAGGCCAAATAAAAAAAAGTATCAAATTGCTGACCCATTATACTACTCTATTTATTGATTGTTTATTTGTCTTCATTTTTTCTCAACCTTTTACATTTCTGATGTTGTCTAGTTAGTCCCTACCATAACAAGGAGTGTATGGTTTCACTTTGTGATAAAAATGCATTGACGATGCATTAATTAATTGTCAATAAATGAAAATTTTATAAAATCTTCCAAAATTCTAGGAAAATAATATATTAAAAGAGTTTTTATAAAATTTCACTTAATTTTTCCTATAGTTGCCATTCTTGTTACTATAAATCTTCTTCTTTCTTGTCCAACATTATATTTTCAAGTAAGATGAGTTGGCACTTTTTTTAAGGACATTTCTCCTTGTTAGTCGTTTGATCCAAAATGAAAATGAAGTCAACATGTGCTTAACCCAATAAGTGATAGTGTAGTGACTATCACCCACCATGGTTCAAGTCTTTCAACAACAACCAGTTTTTGTGGTCATGCTTGTGTGCACCTATGCTTACAAAAACTTGTGAGGCCAAAAGCAGGTCCTTGTCTATTTTTTCAAAATATATAACCCCATTCATGGCTACTTAGCCAAAGAAGTATTATGTAGCATGGTAGGAAATTCTCATCCTGATGGTAGGATTGCATGAGTGAGTTTATTTATGGAGAAGGTCAAACCCCTTTTTCATGAGAGTGGAAGCATTGTGCGTAGTTGTTATCTAAGCATTTATGACATCTTTCTTTATTTAAAACAACCACTTAACAACAAATACATATTACATGAGCAGGCTCCCCACTTTTGGGAAGTTGGAGTGTTATAAGAGAGAGAAAAATTGCATTATTTCAGTAGATTTTTTTAGTGAGAAAACGACATTTTCTCTTCCATCATCTCTCCCTTTTCTTGTTGTCTACACTATGTGTAGTGCATACTATTGCAGCCAGTCTCATATTTTTTCTTTATGATGCAAACAATCTTTTGACTAATAAAGTGATAGAGTTTGGCTATGTAGTTTTTTCAGAACTTTTCGAATTCGATGGTTGAATAGTCTTGTTTTGTGCAGTGGTGTGGGTGGCCCAAGGGCCTTTACTTTGATTATATCAATCACTTAAAGTGCACATTCATCTTCTTTCATATCTAGCTTTGTGAGTTGGAATTATCTCATATTATTTAATAATAAGCTTTCATTTTCCTTTGTTTGCATGCATGCATATCGAATATAATTATTTTATGTGTTGATCGTTCATAAAAACCACACAAATTTTATAAGTGATTGACACTGCATGAGCACTAGGGATGCCCCTTGTGACTAGAGAAACATTGGTACAAACAAAGGAGTAATTAGCAGTGACCTTATGCTAATTACTCATAGTTGTCTCCCATGTTTGCCTATAACATATTTGAGTGATAACAATGGGAAAGYCTTAGTTTTCAACTAAAGTAAGGCTTTGTGAACCAATTGTTTCCTTTAAGGGCAAGACATTTTATTTATTTGATTATCTCTAATTTATATTTATTATTCGAAGTGGGATATTTATTGAGTAGGATAATGGATCAATGATGTAAGTTTTTTCTTTTGATTTTATATGATAATCTAAATTGGAAATCCCACAATTTTTTTTATGGAATTGCAAATCCAAGTGTTGAAATAGCATAATATGGTTGTTGTAAGGGTTTTTGAGGCTACTATATTGATTTGTGCAATCAAAACCTACAATTTCATTGGATTTGAAGATGGTTTCAACAAGTATTGGATCTTTAAATTCTGGTGAGGCCAAATGAAAAAAGGATCAAATTGTTGATCAATTATACTACTACATTTACTAATTGTTTATTTGACTTCATCCTTTCTCAACCTTTTAAGTTTGTGATGTTGCCTACTTAGACCCTACCATAACAAGAAGTGTATGGTTTCACTTTGTGATCAAAGTGCATTGACTATGCACTAATTCATTGTCAATAAATTAAAATTTTATAAAATCTTCCAAAATTCTAGGAAAATAATATATTATAAGAGTTTTTTTTATAAAATTTCACTTGGTTTTCCCTATAGTTTCCATTTTTGTTACTATAAATCTTTTTCTTACTGGTCCAACATCATTTTTTCAAGTAAGAGGAGTTGGCACTTTCTTTGAAGGACGTTGCTCCTTGTTAGTCATTTGATCAAAAATGAAAATAAAGTCAACATGTGCGTATGCCAATCGGTGATAGTGCAATGATTATCACCCTCTAGGGGTCAAGTCTCTCAATAATAGCACGTGCTTATGCTCATTCTTGTGTACGTGTATGCTTACGAAAATAGGTGAGGACTAAAGCAAGTCCTTAGCTAATTTTGCAAAATAGATACCCCCCCATTCATGGCTACTGAGCCAAAGAAGTATTTGGTAGCATAATAAGAATTTTTTGTCCTGATGGTAGGATTGCACGAGGGAGTTTATTTATGGAGAAGGCCGACCCCCATTTTAGTGAGAGTTGGAGCATTGTTTGTGGTTGTTATCTAAGCATTTATGAAAGATTTGTTTATTTAAAACAACCATTTAACAATAGTTACATATTGCATGAGCAAGCTGCTCACTTTTGGGAAGTTGGAGTGTTATAAGAGAGGGGAGGATGGTATTATTTCAGTATATTTTTTCTATAAGAAACCAACCTTTTCTCTTCCATTTCCCTCTCTTTTCTTTTCGTCTAAACTATGTGTAGTGGATATTGTTGTAACCAATCTTGTACTCTGACTCTATGATGCAAACGATCTTTCAACTAATGCAGTTGTAGAGTTTGACTATGCATTTTTTTCACAGCTCTTCGAATTCGATCGTTAAATAATATTGTTTTGTGCAGTGGTGTGGGTAGCCTAAGGACCTTTACTTTGGTTGTATCAACCACTTGAAGTGCACATTCATATTCTTTCATATTTATCTATGTGAAAGGAATTCTCTCATGTTATTTAATAATAATCTTTCATTTGTCCTTGCTTTTGCATGCATGCATATCAAGGATAATTGTTTTTATGTGTTGATCATTCATACTAACCACACAAATTTTATAAGTGATTGACATTGCATGAACACTAGGGATGCCCCCCCGTGACTGGAGAAACATTGGTTCGAGTAGAGGAGTAATTAGAAGTGACCTTAGGCTAATTACTCATAATTGTCTCCCAAGTTTTCCCATAGCATATTTGAGTGATAACAATGGGAAAAAACTTAGTTTTCAACTAAAGTAAGGCTTTGTGAACCAATTGTTTCCTTTGAGGGCAAGATGTTTTATTTATTTGATTATCTCTAATTAATATTTATTATTCCATGTTGGATTTTTATTTAGGATAATGGATCAATGATGTAAGTTTTTTCTTTCAAGTTTATATGATAATCTAAATTGGAAATCCTACAAAAACAAAATTATGGAATTGCAAATCCAAGTGTTGAAACCGAATAATATGGATGTTTTAAGGCGTTTTGAGGCTACTATATTGATTTTTTCAATCAAAATCTACAATTTCATTGGAATTGAAGATGGTTTCAGCAAAAATTCGATTGTTAAATTCTAGTGAGGCAAAATAATAAAAAAGGATCAAATTGTTGACCCATTATACCACTCTATTTATTGATTGTTTATATGATTTCATTCTTTCTCAACCATTTATGTTAGTGATGTTGCCTACTTCGTCCCTACCATAACAATGAGTGTATTGTTTCATTTTGTGATCAAAGTGCATTGACAATGCATTAATTCATTGTCAATAAATGAAAATTTTATAACAATGGGAAAAGCCTTAGTTTTCAACTAAAGTAAGTCTTTGTGAACCAATTGTTTCCTTTGAGGGCAAGATGTTTTATTTATTTGATTATCTCTAATTAATATTTATTATTCAAAGTTGGATTTTTATTGAGTAGGATAATGGATCAATGATGTAAGTTTTTTCTTTCAAGTTTATATGATAATCTAAATTGGAAATCCTACAAAAACAAGATTATGGAATTGCAAATCCAAGTGTTAAAACCACATAATATGGATGTTTTAAGGGTTTTTGAGGCTGCTATATTGATTTTTTCAATCAAAATCTACAATTTCATTGGAATTGAAGATGGTTTCAACAAAAATTGGATTGATAAATTCTAGTGAGGCAAAATAATAAAAAAGGATCAAATTGTTGACCCATTATATCACTCTATTTATTGATTGTTTATATGACTTCATTCTTTCTCAACCATTTGTGTTAGTGATGTTGCCTACTTAGTCCCTACCATAACAATGAGTGTATTGATTCATTTTGTGATCAAAGTGCATTGACAATGCATTAATTCATTGTCAATAAATGAAAATTTTATAACAATGGGAAAAGCCTTAGTTTTCAACTAAAGTAAGGCTTTGTGAACCAATTGTTTCCTTTGAGGGCAAGATGTTTTATTTATTTGATTATCTCTAATTAATATTTATTATTCGAAGTTGGATTTTTATTGAGTAGGATAATGGATCAATGATGTAAGTTTTTTCTTTCAAGTTTATATGATAATCTAAATTGGAAATCCTACATAAACAAAATTATGGAATTGCAAATCCAAGTGTTGAAACCACATAATATGGATGTTTTAAGGGTTTTTGTGGCCACTATATTGATTTTTTCAATCAAAATCTACAATTTCATTGGAATTGAAGATGGTTTCAGCAAAAAATGGATTGTTAAATTCTAGTGAGGCAAAATAATAAAAAAATGATCAAATTGTTGACCCATTATACCACTCTATTTATTGATTGTTTATTTGACTTCATTCTTTGTTAACCATTTACGTTAGTGATGTTGCCTACTTAGTCCCTACCTTAACAATGAGTGTATTGTTTCATTTTGTGATCAAAGTGCATTGACAACGCATTAATTCATTGTCAATAAATGAAAATTTTATAACACTGGGAAAAGCCTTAGTATTCAACTAAAGTAAGGCTTTGTGAACCAATTGTTTCCTTTGAGGCCAAGATGTTTTATTTATTTGATTATCTCTAATTAATATTTATTATTCGAAGTTGGATTTTTATTGAGTAGAATAATGGATCAATGATGTAAGTTTTTTCTTTCAAGTTTATATGATAATCTAAATTGGAAATCCTACAAAAACAAAATTATGGAATTGCAAATCCAAGTGTTGAAACCRMATAATATGGATGTTTTAAGGSKTTTTGAGRCYRCTATATTGATTTTTTCAATCAAAATCTACAATTTCATTGGAATTGAAGATGGTTTCARCAAAAAWTSGATTSWTAAATTCTAGTGAGGCAAAATAATAAAAAAAKGATCAAATTGTTGACCCWTTATAYCACTCTATTTATTGATTGTTTATWTGAYTTCATTCTTTCTCAACCATTTRYGTTAGTGATGTTGCCTACTTMGTCCCTACCWTAACAAWGAGTGTAKTGWTTCATTTTGTGATCAAAGTGCATTGACAAYRCATTAATTCATTGTCAATAAATGAAAATKTTMTAACAMTGGGAAAAGCCTTAGTWTTCAACTAAAGTAAGKCTTTGTGAACCAATTGTTTCCTTTGAGGGCAAGATGTTTTATTTATTTGATTATCTCTAATYAATATTTATTATTCGAAGTTGGATTTTTATTGAGTAGGATAATGGATCAATGATGTAAGTTTTTTCTTTCAAGTTTATATGATAATCTAAATTGGAAATCCTACAAAAACAAAATTATGGAATTGCAAATCCAAGTGTTGAAACCACATAATATGGATGTTTTAAGGGTTTTTGAGGCTGCTATATTGATTTTTTCAATCAAAATCTACAATTTCATTGGAATTGAAGATGGTTTCAACAAAAATTGGATTCATAAATTCTAGTGAGGCAAAATAATAAAAAAGGATCAAATTGTTGACCCTTTATACCACTCTATTTATTGATTGTTTATATGACTTCATTCTTTCTCAACCATTTGTGTTAGTGATGTTGCCTACTTAGTCCCTACCATAACAATGAGTGTAGTGATTCATTTTGTGATCAAAGTGCATTGACAATGCATTAATTCATTGTCAATAAATGAAAATTTTATAACAATGGGAAAAGCCTTAGTTTTCAACTAAAGTAAGGCTTTGTGAACCAATTGTTTCCTTTGAGGGCAAGATGTTTTATTTATTTGATTATCTCTAATTAATATTTATTATTCGAAGTTGGATTTTTATTGAGTAGRATAATGGATCAATGATGTAAGTTTTTTCTTTCAAGTTTATATGATAATCTAAATTGGAAATCCTACAAAAACAAAATTATGGAATTGCAAATCCAAGTGTTGAAACYGCATAATATGGATGTTTTAAGGGTTTTTGAGGCTGCTATATTGATTTTTTCAATAAAAAKCTACAATTTCATTGGAATTGWAGATGGTTTCAAYGAAAATTGGATTGTTAAATTCTARTGAGGGAAATAATAAAAAAGGATCAAATTGTTGACCCATTATACCAATCTATTTATTGATTGTTTATTTGACTTCATTCTTTCTCAACCATTTACATTAGTGATGTTGCCTACATGGTCCCTACCATAACAATGAGTGTATTGTTTCATTTTGTGATCAAACTGCATTKACAATGCATTAATTCATTGTCAATAAATGAAAATTTTATAAAATCTTCCAAAATTCTAGGAAAATAATATATTAAAAGAGTTTTTATAAAAGTTCACTTAGTTTTTCCTATAGTTTCCATTCATGCTACTATAAATCTTCTTCTTTCTTGTCCAACATCAAATTTTCAAGTAAGAGGAGTTGGCACTTTCTTTGAAGGACATTGCTCCTTGCTAGTCGTTTTATAAAAAATGAAAATGATAGTGCATGAGTGACAGTGCAATGATTATCACCCACCAGGGTTCAAGTCTCTCAATAACAGTGTGTGCTTGTGTGCACCTATGCTTATGAAAATAGGTGAGGACAAAAACAATTCCTTATCTATTTTTTCAAAATAGATACCCCCCACTCATGGCTACTTAGACGAAGAAGTATTATGTAGCATGGTAGGAATTTTTTGTCCCAATCGAAGGATTGCATGAGTGAGTTTATTTATGGAGAAGGTCGACCCCCTTTTCAGTGAGAGTTGGAGCATTGTTGTAACAACCCAATTGATTTTTATTGACCATAGTTGTTAATTTAAATTTAATTAATTATTAAAATAAATACAATGAATCTTTTTACTATTTTATTATTTATGGTAGGTGAGGGAATTAATGAGGGGATAAGGCAGTTGGGGAATTGAATGAGGGAGAGGGATTCGAGAGAGGAGGATAAGAAAGAGGGGAGAGGAATTGAAGAGGGGTCTTTTGTTTTGGGGAAAATTGGGGAAGAAGAAGGGAAGGAAGAAACTCTGAAAGAGAGAGGGAAGAAGGAGGAGATTGGAGGACATAGATTGTTTTGGGGAAATTTTACAGGGGCACTGTTGTTGCTGGGAACTTTGGGCTCAGGGACTAGGAAACCACAAGGATTCCTGGAGCTAGGGAGCCAGAGAGGTTGTTCCTAGTTGGCTGGGAGGTAAATATTTAGTTTGCCCAGTTTGGGCAAGAACAAGAACAAGAGAACATGGGGCTAAATCAACCAACCTGCAAGTCGAGGTAAGGATTTTACTAGTTGATGTGTTGTTATTATGCTGTCTATTTACCAGTTTATTCCTTGTATAAAGAAAATCATGAACTAAATTGCAGTCATTTCAGTAAGAGATTAGGAGATATTTATTTTTATTTTGAGGCTGTGAAATAGGAAGGCCTTACAAATGGTATCAGAGCCTGATTTCAAAACTAAAACCTAAGGCCTACCCACCTTAAGACATAAATTTAGACATGATGTCCGAATAATGAGTAGAAATAACCCATAAAACTCTGAAATAACCCTCAAAACCCTGGAATAACTCTTCTAGAGAATACCAAAAGAAAAAACTATGAAAACTCTGAATTAGGTGAAAGGTAGCAGGAAGGAGCCCTGCAAACATATTCCATTATGCCATCTCTGTTCCAGCCACAAAAATTTGTTAACATAAAGACCTTTGCACACCTTTGCACATGGTCACCTTTGACCCTTTTACTGAAATTGGACAACCACTGGTAAATTGCAAAGGTCATCAAGATGATGACCTGCATAAGCTGTAAAAAAAAAAAAAATACAATAATATATATAAAAAAATGCAATAATATAAATAAAAAAAAATTATTGGCCCAAAGGCCGAATCTCCAAGTATTTAATCCTACCAACTATCGACCATATTCAAAGTCACAACACAACTTTCAAGCCAACACCCAAATCAAGCACCAAGCTACAAGTCACAAGAGAGGAGCCCTCGAAGGGATTATACATTACCCAACCCGTCCGCATACCAACACTATTGGGCCTAGCCCAATCTTCTTCAAGTCCACGTACCAACACACAATACCAAAGCTTGATACCAATGTTGAAGAAACAAAGCCCATTGCCTAAGACCAACTGACCAAGCACCCGAGAGCCATGCTAGTCACATGCCAAATCAGGCGCCCAAGCTATCAAGTGCCAAAACCCGAGCTCAAGACCAAGCGCCAAACCATCGAAGGGAGGAGCCACAAATGGAATTCTTTGCTCAGCACGTCGAGCTACCAAGCCCATAGGCAGAGGCGGCCATGGCCTGACTTCCATGGTCCAGCCTGCAAGCCACGAGGAAAGGAGCCCATGAGGGGCGTTTCTTTTGCACTGTGTGTCCACAAATCACAAGTTATAGCCCAACACACCAAGTGCCAAGTCACTAAGAGTTCGAATGTGCACTAGTACATGTCAACGCCCAAGACCAAGCTATAAGCTGCCAAGAGACGAGCCCACATGGACCCAAAAGGGAATGCATCACGCGTCTCGGCCACCAGCTCCAAAACAAGAGGAACTGAACCTCAACCTCACTTCGCAACAAAGTC
>JASDQU010109095.1:7761-29708 GCA_032191745.1 Picea mariana
CTAGTCTGGATGCTGTCACATATAGTAGGCTGCCAATCATTGACCTATATTGCCTCTAATCTGTAGACTTTGAATCATCATCTTTGCTCAACTTGCAACTGGTTTGCATGGGAGTGATAACTGGTTTGCAGTCTTCCATTCCGAACCTCTTTAGCATTTCTTTGATATACTTGGTTTGAGAAATAAAAATTCATTGGTTTCTTTGACGTATCTGAAGTCCCAGAAAGAAGGATAGTTCTCCAAGTAATGACATTTCAAATTCACTCTGCATGTCTTTTGCAAATTTCTGGCTTAACCTGTCATCATTGTTACACGTCAAAATTGCTCAGCTGGATAAGTCTCGCATGTCCCTCTCAATCTTCGTAAGTGTCGCATCTTCCCTACAACTTTCGCAAGTGTCGCAAGTTGGTCACAAGTGTCACGAATGATGTTCAGACATATTGCCATGTCGACGACACTAAGGAGACACTTATAACATCTCACATGACTGATTTGAAGGAGGAGAACTGGTTTACTGAAGTCAAATAACTCTTGACACCTGAAAGGAACCCTGAAACAAAGGTTTTGAGGGGGAGCGCTCCCCTACTTCAGCCCTAGAAGCGTTGGCGCTCCCCTACAAGGTTTCAGGGAGCATTATAACGCTCCCCATCCCCCTTTGAAGGAGCGCTGCTCATTTTGAGAGTGTTGGCGCTCCCCTAAAGCTTACCAGGGAGCACTACAGCGCTTTGATGCCCCTTCTAAGGGAGCGCTGCCTAATCTGAGGCAGTAGTTGGCCTGTTGAGGAGAATAAGGGGAGGATCTTTCAAGATTAGGAGGTAGTTGTGCTCGAATTCTTGGTTTCATCAANCATAGGTATGCCTGCCTTGGGTTTTGAAATATGTCATGATATTTGTTGGATGTTTGTGTGCAGCTTCCATCAGGTTCTCCGAGTCTATACCCTTGCTTGAACATATACAAAGTATTTCAGTTATCAGTTGGCATCTTCTAACTTCATACTTTGGGGGGCATTCTGTTACACGTTAAAATTGCTCAGCTGGATAAGTGTCGCATGTCCCTCTCAATTGTCGTAAGTGTTGCATCTTCCCTACAACTTTCACAAGTGTCGTAAGTTGGTCACTAGTGTCGCAAATGATGTTCAGACATGCTGCTATGTCAATGACACTAAGGAGGCACTTATAACATCTCATATGACTGATTTGAAGGAAGAGAACTGGTTTACTGAAGTCAAATAACTCTTGACATCTGAAAGGAACCCTGAAACAAAGGTTTTAAGGGGGAGTGCTCCCCTACTTCAGCCCCAGAAGCGCTAGCGCTCCCCTACAAGGCTTCAGGGAGCGTTATAACGCTCCCCAGCCCCCTCTGAAGGAGCGTTGCTCATCTTGGAAGTGATGGCGCTTCCCTAAAGTTGACCAAGGAGCGCTACATCACTCTGATGCCCGTTCTGAGGGAGCGCTGCCTAATTTGAGGCAGTAGTTGGCCCGTTGGGAAGAATAAGGGGAGGATATTTCGAGATTAGGAGGCAGTTGTGCTCGAATTATTGGTTTCATCAAGAGATCCCTGATCTAAGGAGAAGGTTCCCAACTTATTCTAAAGATAACTCAAGAGGTTAAGATCCTCTTAACCTATATAAACAGGCTCTATGATGGTGGAAAGGGGGAAGAATTGAGGATATGAAACTTATGATCTTGGAGGAAACTTACAGCCAACCAAAGGAGAGTGATCAGTGAAGCTGCTGTTATCCAGGTTTTGGATCTTTCAGGCAAGGGTTAGATGAAGAGGACTTGACGAAGTTTTCGCATTCGCATCTACGATTGTAAGTACTGCTGTCGTTATTCTCATCAATAGGACACGCTTGGCCTGTTTCTTTCTAGTTTGTGTCTAACGTCACATGAACTTATCATTAGTTGATAGATCTGTTTTCAAGCTAACATCAATAGAGTAGGAAGCGGTCGTATCTTTTCTTGTCCACAGAACTCAATGAGGAGCAACGGATTGGAGCGCAACTCAGGGCGTGGAGGGACAAACGTCGATAAAAAGGTACTTCTGTCATCCTTCCTTCTCATGTGTTAGTTTAGATATATTTGAAAGGAAGTCAGTGTCCATGTTAAGCATTTTCTGTCTAGGGTTAAGGTCAAGCTCTAGAGGTGATCTACCTGTCCGCAGGGAGATTTTCCTACAACACTTTCCCCCTTCAATAAAACACTGTCCTCATTGTTCATTGTTTTCTTGGAACAACGTTGGATGAGATTTCTACAAATCTTCCTCCAACTCCCAAGTGGCCTCCTTCGGGCTAAAGTACTTCCATTGCACGTTTACCTGAGTGATGACTCTGTTCCAAAGTGCTATTTATTTTCGTTCCAGAATGCACAGGGATTCCACTTGGAACTCGCCTTCTTGTTCCACCTGCACCAAATTTCAATTGATCATATGAGTAGGGTCATGAACATAATCCTTTAACAAAGAAACATGAAATACATTATGAATTTTTAGATTGGCTGGGAGTGCAAGTTGGAATGCTACGGGTCCAATTTGAGATAATATCTTGAAAGGCCCACAAAACTTGTGTGCCAACTTGGTACAGTTCCCTAGATTTAGTGAAATTTTCCGAGCTTTGAATTTTAAGTAGACGTGGTCTCCCACTTGAAATTCCAAGTGTCTTCTTTTGTGGTCCGCATAACTTTTATGTCTGTCCTGTGCTTCTTTTAAGTTCTATTGTACTTTTCTTACCGTATTCTCCATTTCCTAGAGCATCTCTGGTTCAAATATGAGTCTCTCAACTGGGTTATCCCAACTAATTGAAGTCGTACACTTTCTGCCGTATAGTACCTCGAAAGGCCTCATTTTAGTTGAAGTTTGGTATGCATTGTTGTATGCAAATTCTACCAAGTGCAGGTAGTCATCCCACTTGCTTGGTTTTTTTCTTACATACATGCAGAGCATATCTTCTATAATTTGGTTTTCTCATTCGGTCTATCCATCAATTTGTGGATGATAACTCGTGCTAAAATTCAAGTTAGTATTTAACCCTGCAAACAATTCTTTCCAAAAAGCAGATGTAAATTTTATGTCTCTATCCGAAATCACCATTTTGGAAAACCATGCAGTCTAAAAATTTGTTTCATGAATATTTCAACGATGTTAATAGATTTAAAAGTAGACTTTATAGGAATAAAGTATGCAAACTTACTAAGTTGATCGATTACCACAATAATTGAATAATTTTGTTTCTAAGTTCTAGGAAAACCTGTAATAAAGTATAGTGATATAATCTCCCATTTCCATTCCGACACTGGTAAGGGTTGTAATAGGCCGGTTGGATGTTGGTGTTCATATTTTACCTTCTGACAATCTTGACACTTAGCTAAGTATTCTGTTGTTTCACCTTTCATATTAGGCCAATAGAATAAATTTCTTAGTGTTGTTATCGTTTTCTGGTATCCTGGATGACCAGGATATGGTTTCTTATGAACTTCATCCAAAACTGTTGCCTTTAACTCTGTTGAATTTGGTACTTATATTCTATTTTTAAATCGTAGTAACCCATTTATGTCCACCCTCAGATCTGTTTTGTCTGAATTTTCTGTAGTGTTCTGTAATTCTGCCATTTTTTTAGTGTAATTTTTGTCGTTATTACCTGTAGACTTTACCCTCTGTTCAAGGTCACTTTCTGCCCTACTAATTTTTATTTCAAACAACCCATGAACTCTTCTTCTCAAAGCATCAACTACTTTAGTTTCCTTTCCCTTGATATGTATTACCTCAAAGTCAAATTCGCTCAAGAAGGCTAGCCATCTTGCTTGCCTTTCGTTAAGGTCCGACTGACTAAAAAAATATTTCACACCTCTATTATCTGTCAATAATAGAAATCTTCTACCCATTATGTAGTGCCACCACATTTTTAAGGCGTGTATTACAATTGTCAATTCTAATTCATGAGTGACGTAGTCTCACTTGTGTTCCTTTAGTTTTTGGGACTCATAACAAATAACGTGTCCTTCTTGAGTTAGGACACCACCTAGTCCTTCTTTACTCACGTCTACACAGATAGTGAAGTCTTTATCTGTATCTGCTACCTTTAAAATGGGTGTGGTTGTTAACAATTCCTTTAATTTATTAAAATTGTCTTGACATTTCTGTGACCAGTTAAACTTGGTCTCCTTCTTTTGTAACAATGTGATAGGGTAAGCAATTTTGGAGAATCCCTCTATAAATCTGCAGTAATATCCAGTGATTCCCATGAATGGTTGGATGCATGCTACATCCTTAGATACTGACCATTCCATGATGGCCCTTATCTTCTCAGGATCGACTGCAATGCTTTCTGCAGATATTACATGTCCTAGGTACTGTATTTTCTTCTGATAAAAATCACACTTATCAAATTTAGCATATAGTTTGTGCTTCCTTAAAGTTTGCAGAACTATTCCGAACGTGGTTGGTGCGTTAGTGAGTCCGAAAGGTATGACCACAAATTCGTAATTTCCATATCTCGTTCAAAAAGATGTTTTACTTATGTCCTCATCTTTTATCCTCACTTGGTGACAACTAGATCGTAAATCCAATTTCGAGAAAATCTTTGCCCCACCTACTTGATTGAATAGATCATTTATCCTAGGTAAGGGGTACTTGTTCTTAATAGTCATCTTGTTTAATTGTTTGTAATTGATGCATAATATCATAGTTCCTTCTTTCTTTTTCACAAAGAGGACTGATGCTCCCCATGGTGAAACACTCGGTCTGATATATTCTTTATCCAATAATTCTTGTAGTTGAATTTTTAGTTTTGTTAATTCCGACAAACTCATTCGATAAGCTTCTTTTGAGATAGGGGATGAACTAGGTAGAAGGTCGATAGAAAATTCTATCTCCCTCCGTGGGGGTAACTCAGGTATCTCATCAACAAATACATCTCTGAAATCATGCAAAATGGTAAAATCCTCCAAGATGGGTTTATTTTATTTTTCTAACAGGTTTGTTACTTGGATGGCATAAATTTGACAACCTTTTCTCATGCATTTCTTGAATTTCATTGTTGAAATATGTCTAACTGATACTAGTTTTTGTATACCTTGAACTATCCTAACAGTGTCATTTTCATCTTTATACTTAAGTGATTTTCCATAACAATCTAGCACTGCTTTATGCCTTTCTAACCAATCCATTCTGATAATTACATCATAATATCCTAGCGGTAGAATGTTTAGATTTGTCTTTATGTTTTGACTACCTACACTGAACTCATAATCATAAATAAAATCAACAATTCTTCTTTTCATTCCCATTGCTAGTTGTATCAGCCAAGACTTTGCATGTCTTATTTTATTAAGTTTATTTGACTCTACTATAGCAGGAGTGATATAATTTAATGTAGCTCCAAGGCCTATTAAGACATAAATTCGAGTGTTATTGATTTTACCTTCAATTTGCACCACAGAGTGCTGGAGGTCAGCTTCCCAGTCGTTCACGACTACATTTATCCATTGCATGCTTCTTCCCACATCTCCCACCATAGAGGCTTCTTGCAAATTATGAACAACAATTCTGGTTGCTGAAATCAAATGTGGACAATTCCTCCTTAGATGAGGTTCTCCACATTCCCAACACTTCAATGGTTTGTGGGGGCTGTCCCCAAACTTCTTTATTCCTAGATTTACCGGTTTACCACCTCTTTGAGTGTTTGTGTTGTTGGAGTGAAAGTCTTTCCTTGGAAAGAGTTTTGCTATGTTCCGATAAAGAGTTGGTTGGTATCCCTTTTTACTACTAGTTCATTCGGTCCCGTTTCTTGTCTTTCAAGGCCTTGGGAAATTCTGATTGTTGTTTGTATTGGTTTAAACACATTCAGGATTTCCTGAATACTTCACTCAAGGACTTGGGATTATCAAATTCAATTCTGTCCTTGTAGGAATGCAGTAAACAACTTAGGAACTGCTGGATTTTCACTTTATCCTCTCGGATATAGGGTACAAATATTAGTAATTCTAGGAATTTGTTTATCAGATCTTCCATAGCCATTTGAATAAGTCGTAATTCATAAAATTATTTCGTTTTTATTTCATAATAACTTTTAGATAGGTACTATTTCTTAAAGTCTGACCATTCCATCTGTCTCTCCTTTAGGCCCTTGTCCAATTTTAGGTCTTGCCACCAAATGCTAGCTTTTCCTTTCAGATTATAGATGGCCATCCTAACTTTCATATTATTGAATGTTTGCATATCTGGAAATATTTCCTGATGTCTAGTAACCATGTTTCAACTTCTTCCCCTATTCTGGATTCCCCATCAAAGCTAGCTAGTTTGATTTTATTGAATTCTCCTTCAAGGTGATCTACCTATTTTCTTTTTCTATCTGTTTTTGTTTTATCTTCAATTGAAGGTGTACCTTCATATGAGATATCCTCTCTTTCTGCTTCAGGACCAAAATTCTTGGAGGCCCTTTTACTGACCTCTTCTTCTTGGTTATCATCTTTTGGGGTTTTCTTTGTCACTATACTTCGCATCAAGATTTCATTTATTTCCTTTTGTTCTTGCTGTGCTTTCTTCAGTTTCTCATTGTCTTTGTTGAAAACCTGTAGCTCAACAATGAGATTCCTCATTGTTTCCAGGACTTCAATAAGTGAGCTTCCGTCACTAATCTATCTTGGATATTTAGGAGGTATTTGTTCAAGATTCCCATCAAGTCTGATTTCCACATCATCCTGGGCTGCCATGATTAATACATAACAAAAAAGGGTTTTTTGTTTGTAACAATAATGTTTATTAGTTTTACATAAACATAAATATGTGCTAAGTGATTAATTTGGCCCTGTTCAAGGTCCAAGTGTTGTAACCTTTGCTCTGATACCATATGTAATGTACTTCAAATTCGTCATAAATTTTTTTTTTCTTAGGAACATTAATCCCAAATTAAATTGATAGACTCGTAGTTAGGGAAAGATGACAGTTTTTCTCTCTTGTTAAACTCTGATAAGTTTCTTATATTATGATTATCCATGTTGAAATTTCTATCTAGTACAACACATAAGGAACAAAGTTCCTAATAAATAACATTCTGTCACTCTAACATTCTCATCAGTCCTAAAATTATCCAACTATTCATATATATATTTATATATTATATTGAAATTAGACTATGGAGAACTTAGGATTTATGATCCTAAAATTCTTCCCTAAGAAAAATACATGTTATACTTATGCACAAGGGAAGTCTCATTAGTCTTTCAAAAACAAGGCTCGTAACGATGCACAACATAAGGGGGTCAGGATACACACCTTAGTAGCAAGTTGTAGGCTTAACATAAAATATTGGCATTGTTCTTTATGGTCAAATTTTCCAAACGAAGTCCCATGTAGTTAACAATTGGTTAAATATCTTCCAGTCCCCATTTACATAAAGTATTTGTAACGATAAGACTCCATCCGAACAAATTCGTTTAACCCTAACTAAACTGCCCGATATCTCAACTGAACGATGGCTCTCTTCGAATGAGGTACTAAATGGGCTCATCATAGTTATAATTCATAGTTTCTAGTTGGTCATGTCACGAAGGAGCCCTCTTTACTTCGTATGTCTTTAATGTGAGGGTAAGGTTCTCGACAGGCGTGAATTTAAAACTTTGATCCAGCCATTAATGAAATCCTTTGTGTGTGCAAAAAATATGGTTTCACTTGACCCCTTGACCAATAGGCTCACACCAACTATTGCCCCATCAAATTGCTAGAACCTTCCATCGTACTACTAACCTTTACTCTGCGTAGTAAGGACTCTCTTAGGTTTAGATGTAATTCATTCAACATTCGGGTAGTTTTTCCAAAAACACTTCTTCTTTTCCTTCGCAAGGGAAGATTGAATGCTCAGAGGCTTCACCAGGTGGAAGCCAGGCATCCCTACTCATTTCTTTGGTAAATTTGCAAACCTCTTGTAACTTTACAAGTTGAAAGAGTACTCAGATTTCATTACAGTGGAAGAACTATTATACTAGAGCTCTGGTTATGATTTTCTTTTGACAATTATTTTCTGTGGTTAGTTATTTATCTTGTAACCCTAATTACACATGTTACTGGAAATTTCCTTCACTGATAAAATGATTCCAAACCCTTTAGGGACCTTTTCGGTACCCCCTCCTTTACTTTAGTACCTACATTTTGGCACAGTCAAATTAGCGGGCTATGGGGTTGTGCTTCATTGATGGTTTCACAGTATCCATCTATTCGTCTTACAAATTTACCTTCTATAATGCTACTTCTATCTAGTTTCAAATCCCTGTAAGTCCTCACAGAAGTATTAATCTTTGAATAAACCCTGATAGGGTAGAAACCCTGTTGAGGAACATGTCTTCAAGTGTTTTACTTTCGTGAATCATGATAGGCCACCTGCTAGCTTGAAACATTCAAAAGGGATTTCTGTAACTTTCATTCAGTAAGTAATGTAGAGGGGTTACCCTGTGTCCCAAATGATTCGTAAAGGAAAAAAAATACTCTGTAACAAGCAATATACGAATATAAGGAAAGTTCTCGTTATATACTATTATTATTTTTTTGATGCTGGAAACCACCATTCAAGAAAGGTATTCGGCATAAGTATTATTCTGAGTGAAGTCTGTGTAAGGTGATGAAATACATTTCAGCGATATGTTAATTCAATACTATAGTTTCTGGCACTTATATCTTTCAGCAAAATGTTCGACTACTATCTTAACTTGGTTCTTGTATTTTGGTCTAGAGTATATAATGTGTCTCATCTTGTATTTCTTGATTATTTAAACCTTAACAGTCTTTCTTTGATTTTATTTCGGGTATGTAAGTTCTAAGAACTGTGCACAATGAGACCTAATGATGGGGCCTCTGATTTTTGTGAGGTACCCATCAGATCGACATTGGATTCCTCCTCCCATCAAGTTCGAGGATGACTTCATCAGTTATTCCGCAAGAGACGTCCTGTGCTAAGGCCCAAGTTAAGTACAATCCCAATTCTTCTATTGTTGTTTTGTTATAGACACTTTTCCTCGATGATTCAATTCTGTTTACTTTGTATAAACAACTTTATTAGTCATTGACAAATACTAATGAAATTTTCTTGTTTCTTTGCAGGGTTGAAGGCTCCGAACCCTAGGATTTCGGGCATCCTTTCGTGGAAAAGGTACTCGATTTCCTTTTAAACTCCTTAGAACTTATTGTCCTAGATGCTAATATCAAAGATTCTCGGTCTGAATACCGTAATGTATACAGTTCAAAGGTCAATTCTTATTTAGCAAACGTATCAAATGTTGTAACAATATACAATATGGAATATTATAATGCATTGGTTGCGTAGGTCAAACATACCCTAATTCTGGGTTCTCTATTTGGGTTGTATTTTAATGTTAAGATACAATACTCTTCTCTTTATATATCGTATAATGAAAGGAAGAAAATACAGAACGATTAAATTTTTGACTTTGTCGATATGTTAGTTATTTAATCCTATTAGATTATTTATGGAAATGAAGAGCATATTAACCTTATGCTTCCGGAAAGTATATTCCTTACTTTTAGTTACTCCTATATTATTGTAAATTTCTTCAAACAACTTCATTGTGGCCAAGTAGAGTCTATTATTTCTTTTATTCCATTGATGCCTGGTTTATATAGTATTTGTCATGATTCTTCATTGACTAACAACAATATAAAATTCGAGCCTATTGAAACATGCATCTAGAATCTTTGTTTCAGTTCTAAGTAAAAATGAGCTTTCGCTCTTCTAGTATTTTGTTCCAGAATTTCATTTATGTTGAAAGGTTCATTTGGTTCAATAATTCCAGAACTTGAAATATAAACAGTTAGGCTTAAACGTCTCCATTACATCCTTAATATCTATTGATATATATATACTCTATACTTTTAGAAGTGAATTTAGCAAGTCGTGGGGTTATCTCTCTCTCTCTCTCTCTATATATATATATATATGTTTGTATATGCAGTCGAATTCTATTATATATATATATACAATTATTACACAGTTGTATTTAAATATGGTAGAGTAATCGTCCAAAATTCACGAGATGTTCTACAGGAATGTAAATACGTAATGTAGTATGTACTGTTTTGTAAATCTCATATTCATTCCAGAATAGTGGACACTACACGGTTATTCAAATGTGAACATCATAATCAGATGAAAGAGATACGCTGAACTGGTAGTAATTTCTAACATAATTAAAAGGGTAGAAATTCATTGACACAATACTTTTCCTGGTATATCTCCCCATTCAAATTTCATTTCCATTCAAGTTACTTAACAAGATTTTTACTCCACAGCTATAGAATTTCTCGGAGAGTCCATCCTACTTTCACGGTATTCTCTAGAATTTAGTAAATATAATACTTCAATCATATTTAAACAGATGGACAATGTATCAGTCAATAATTTACAATGACATTTAAACAAAGAAGGATAAATGAACACATTTGAAATTTTTTCCAAACAAACATATGGAATGACAACATTCCTCCCAATCTTAGAGCAGGGCATCCAAATCACTTGTCATGTTCACCCCCTAGCTTGACCATGAATCCATGAGGGCTAACTCGGAATGCCTTCTCAGCAAAATGTCTTTCAGTTTCAACAGTCTCCTCCTTGCCTCACACTCAACAAGTAGTGTTCATAACAGTAAGAGATGGATTTCCTTTTTCCCCAACATACTAGGCAACATCTTGCCTCCTCACATATGCTATATATCCAAAAGAAAAAGTGCCTAGGTCATTTTCCCCTTGGGAATTTTTGCATCTTTCCAAATCTCTAATTTTCAGGGGCTGCCAATGGTCAAATTCCTGATTTTCCACTTGTAATAATCAACCCTGAGGTGGTTCCAACATGTTCCCCACTCATGGAGTCATGGTCATTTGATTTTAACATGGTTGTTCCATTTGTCCTCCAACATATTTTGTTTCATACAAGTGTCATAGTCAAGTAGTTAGTTGGGTCAAATCAGATCTCTGCCCAACAGTCATAATCATTAATTACAATTAACTAAATTCGAAATTTGAAATTGCCATAAATGGCAAAAAATTTCCAATTTCGAATTTACAAAAAATGAAAATAATTTCCTAAGAAATTTCAAACTTAAAAATATATATTTTTTTTTTGGGGGGGGGATGTTACATTAAGTGTACTTGATCCACAAGAGCAGTGGGATGGATGACCTCTCATCATGGTTTCTAGGTGCAAGCCCCAAAGGTGATGATTGGACTATTCAAAATCATGAGAAATTGACGTGTTGAAAGTAATACCAATGCATTTGGGTCATAAATTAATGAATTACTCTACATATATAATGGTGAAAATAATATCTCAATAATAATAATAACAATACCACTCAACAACTTAATATTAAATATTGTTTTCCCATTACAATTTCAATAAATATTATTTGTCTCTTACAATAATCACAAATAAAAAAATTCAATTATTAACCTTCTTCAATAAAATTTCTCAAATAAAAATTATACTATATAAATAATTAATCTACAATTAATTATATAATCTATAAATAATAATCTATCTTCAGAGAGTGCTTTCGGATCCATCGCATAAAACCTATGGGATGGATCCGAAAGCACTCTCTGAACACAACAATAATCGTTAAAAGTCTTAAAACAGAAATAATCTATCTATTAATAAATAATTTATTTATTATATATAAATAATAAAGTTTGAAAGAATCAAGTTCAAATTAGATTATTATTATAATTAATTATTATTATGAAATAAAATATTCCAAAAAAACTGAATTATAATCATTGTGATCCTAGGATTAAACAATTATTTTTAAAAATATTAATATATAAAATCTTTACTATCATATTTTAAAAAATTAAAAAAATAAATAAATTTAAAAAATGTGAATTTATCTATTTAAAAATTGGATATTCGAGAAATATCCACACACAATTTTCATCCATAAGTTCCTTACCTAAAAATAATTCATTTCGATTTTTCAAATAACATAAAATAATTATGATGGATGAATTTTCTTAAACACTATACATCAACGACCATTATATAGACATGTGTCATTTGCCCATTTTCATTAGCATTTGAATAATTAAATTATTGTAGAGAAGAGATTAAAAGAAAACATTATGTATCACCACTTTGTCCATAACTGATCTAGTAGCATTAATGCTAATAATAAGCTCGGCACAAGACACACGGTTTTCATAAATAATGAAGACCCGTTTTGGAAGGAAGATTTATTCACGAGAGTAATAACTAGCACATTTGTATTAGATTGTTGATGGGATCACCACTCATCAACCACAATTATTTAGACATATGTTATTTGCCAATTTTCATTAGCACATGAATAATTAAATTATTGGATGGGGAATTAAGAGAAAACACTATGTATCACCAGGGTTGTGCATAATTGATCTAGTCACATTAATGCTAATAATAAGATCTCACATGTTTCATAAATGATGATAACCCACTTGGAACGAACTAGAGAACTTCTAAGAGCAATAACTAACACCTCTCATTAATGCCAATAATAAGATCTCAAATGTTTCATAAATGATGATAACCCATTTGGTACAAACTAGAGAACTTCATTTATTGATAAGAGTAATAACTAGCACCTCCTTATGAGATTGTTGATGATTAATGCCAATAATAAGATCTCAAATGTTTCATAAATGATGATAACCCATTTGGTACGAACTAGAGAACTTCATTTATTGATAAGAGTAATAACTAGCACCTCCTTATGAGATTGTTGATAGAGATCACCATTCATCAACCACAATTATATAGACACTTGTCATTTATCAAAACTCCCATCAATAATAGAATAACTAAACTATTAGATGGAAATTAAAAGAAAATATTTACAATCAACCACAATTATATAGACACTTGTTATTTATCAAAACTTCCATTAATAAGAGTAATAACTAGCACCTCCTTATGAGATTGTTGATAGAGATCACCATTCATCAACCACAATTATATAGACACTTGTCATTTATCAAAACCCCCATTAATTATAGAATAACTAAACTATTATAGTTTAGATAATAAAAATTAAAAGAAAATATTTACGAATCAACCACAATTATATAGACACTTCTCATTTATCAAAACTCACATTAATAATAAAATAACTAAACTATTAAATAATAGAAATTAAAAAAAAATATTTACCTTCCTCCAATATAACACCCTTCATCTTAATTTCAAAATAAAAACACCTATCACCATAATAAATTATTAAAAAAAATAAATTAAAACAGAAATAATTATCACCACCTTCCAATTTCTCGAGCTCCATTTCCAAAATAACAACCCCTATCAACATAATAATAATACGAACCTAATTAAATTTAATTAGTTGTAAATACACAGGATGGCCAACCAACAGCTGATATCAATTGCGTGGCGCTTTTTCCCTTCAGTATAATATTGTATTATATTTTATCCTTCAGTATAATATTGTATTATATTTTATATAAAAATATTAGATGGGCAACTCGAGGAATTTGCTACTTTCTAAGCATAAAAGACAGAATAGTTGGGGTTTATAATAAATTCATATAAAAGTCTCGTAATAAATTATGGGAGGATATGTACTTATTTATATTGTATGTGAATGGATAGCTGGAGTACAAATAAACTGGAGTGCGTTGTTTTACTGTAAGGATTTCAGTTACAAAAATGGCAGAAGAAAAGGATAGGGCTCTGGTGCCCTTTCAGGATCAATCAGATAATAAGGAAGACTTATGGAGCTTCTTGCAGCAACTTCAAATCACAGTTCAACACTGGTCTACCCAGGTGATGTTAATACTGGAAATTCTCATTCAATACAGAAATACCATGGGTCAACAACAAGATGAAGTAGATGCACTCCGCTCCCAAGTGGAAAACCTACAAGCTCAACTTGCACAGACACTTCTAGCCATGGAGACAGAATCTACAGCTAATGGCTCTTCCCCTTCAATAAAAAGTCCACTTCTGAATCTGAATCTTCCAACACGTGACATGGGAAAAGAAGAAATGGAACCTCCTAATCATTCCAATACTTGATGCATCCTTGAAATTTTATAATATAAATTTTCTTATAGGAGAATGGACTTATTTAAGGATAGATAAGATTAGTTTATTAGTGGAAAAGTAGATTTTTGCCTAATCATTAAGCATTTTGTAAAACTGTAATGTTTTATTGGTTTTTTTTTAGGTTATACATAGTCAAATTTTGTAATGTAAATTTTCTTAGAAGAGAACAAACTTATTTAAGGATAAATAAAACTAGTTTACTACTGAAAAAGTAGATTTTTGCTTTGTCATTGGACATTTTTTTTTTTATCATTTTGTAAAACTTTGGATACTTCATTAATATCTTTTTTAGAGTATATATAGTTAAATTATGATATTTTGACCATTACGTAAAATTCTGGGCACTTCACTCATATCTTTTTTAGAGTATACATAGTCAAATTTTGTAATGTAAATTCTCCTATCATAGACAGACTTAATTAAGGATAGATAAGATTAGTTCATTGCTCTAAAAGTGGATTTCCTTACATTCAGCATTTTTTTTTACCATTTTGTAAAATTCTGGCCCTTTAGCCTTACCCCTTTTTATTAATATAAAATCCACCAATTATAATTGAAAAAAATCTTTACAAATTATTATTTTAAAAAATGTCAATTTAAAAAAATATACACTATTATATTTTGAAAAATCAACAAAAAAAACTAATTTTTAAAATACAAATTTGTCTATTTATTAACTCATTTTAATTTTTCAAATAACATAAAATTAATTTCATTAGATTTTTTAATAATCTAAAATATAAAAAAAATAACAATATTTTTTTTTTAATTAAAACTATAATTTAAAACAAAATCATTTTTAATTTGAAAAAAACAGTAGTTAAAGAGAATTTATCCACTTATTAAGTTATTTATTGTGGATTTAGTCATATTAATGCCAATAATAAGCTCATACATTGTTTCATAAATGATGAAGTTTTATTTGCAATGAGAAAATTAACAAAAAATACACAATGTATAACCATATGTTGTCCATAAATGATCTAATCACATTAATGCCAACAATAATCTTACACATGGTTTTAAAAATGATGAAAATCCATTTAGAATGAATAAACCAGAGAGATTCATTGATAAGAGTAATTACTAGCACTTAGAGATTATCATCCATCAAACACAATTATATAGAAATATGTGATTTTCTCCTTTTCATTAGCACTTGAATAATTAGTACTTAAATAAGAGAAATTAAAATAAAATAAAATATATCACATTCTTGATAGAGGTCACCATCTATCAGCTATCAGCCAGTGTTATATATCATTTGTTAACATTGACATTGAAAATAAAATAATTAAAATATTAAATAATAAAGATTAAAAAAAAAGACACTTACACTACTTCAATATATCACCCTCACTACCCTCCAATTTAACAAGCTCCATCATATTTCCATAATAACAACACCTATACACAAATAATAATAAGAATAAAAATAAGTATAACTTAAAAAAATTTGGAGACAAGTTAACGATCAACAAACATTTTGATAATTAATTATTCATATTTTTTACTTGAAAACAAACACGTTGTCTGCTAGAATAAAACATATTACTATTTACATGCTTATAACTTAATTTACATGTTTCAATCTAATGATGCTTGTAATTTAATTTACATGTTCCAATCCATGTAGGTAGGATAACACTTTTTCCAATACTTATAATTTAATTTACATGTTCCAATCCATGTGGGTAGGATAATACTTTTTTAATGGTTTAGTAAATATAATTGATAATTGTTATTTAATTATTTATATTTTTATTATAATTAAAAATATAAATAAAACATTTTCATAAGATTAACAATTTTGTTTAAAAAAGTTCTTATCTTTTTTTTTTGAGATAATTATGAAAAAAATTCCGAGCGCTCTGCAACCTAGGGTTAGGGTTTAGGCCGCACTGTCATAATTTTTGCCCCACTGGGGCTCATGACTCTGAAGGAGGGAGGGCCAAATGACACCTCTTACAGTCAGGCCACAATGAATGAAAGCTCGAGAGAAGGATTAAAACGACCCACCTTCGAGCCTCCTCTAGATCAACGCTCAAAGCTCCTGACGGAAGGAACCTTCAAGGATCGGGAGATGGATATTGATCCAGAAAACGCGGCTACACCTGCTACATTGTCAATACCATGGCTTCCAGGCAAATGCATCCCACAAGCACCGCAGGCCCCGAAATACATCATCAGCGCACCACGCATAGAAGAACAAAATAAATATATGAGAGACTACGCCCTAGTAGGAAAATTCCTAGGGCTTTGGCCTTTAGAACGAGACCTGATCAAATGGATACAACACTGGTGGAAGCCAAAAGGACACTATGAACTGCAACTGGGATCCAAGGGCTTCTTCACAATCATTCTGCATAACCTTGAGGACTGCAACCACATTTTTGATGGAGGGCCTTACTTCTACAGCTCAACAGGACTCTTCTTAAGATTCTAGATCGAGAAGTTCAGCCCTGAAAAGGAGGATTTCGTGCATGCACTAGTATGGATTAGACTGTACTCTCTTCCCCAGGTATTTTGGCTGGAAGAGGTTCTGGCTGGTATAGGTAACACCATCAAAATCTATGTTAAGTCTTCAGAGGCCACCAAGTAGAGGCGGTACACTTCCTATGCACGCATCTGCGTATACATGAACATAGCCAAGCCGCTCCCGGGATCCATAATCCTCGAATACCATGACGAGGACTGGACCCAAACCATCGAATATGAACACATCCCGTTCAGATGTAGAAAATGTCACAAGCACGAAAATCTCTTCAGAGAATGCCCCCTTAATGTTGCTCACAAAGAGGGGAATCCAGAGGTCGGAAAAGACAAAGAAGGCTTCGCTCAACCAGCAGGAAAGAGACAATAAGGAGGACGAAAGTAGCCAACCCAAGTAAGTAAAGATCCATCTACTAGTAATAAATATGCAATACTACAGGATCAACCAGAGAATCCATCAGTCCCCATAAACCCCAACGATTTCCACGTGGAAAACACTCCCCAACACATGAGCCTAGGGAGAGAACAACCAATACAGGAGAAGGAACCAGATCACTCATCACTAGACCCCGTTGCCAACCAACAAGACCATTTGGAGATAGAGGATGGAGACGCCGAAATGGAGCTAGAAGAACAAGAATTAGTTGGGGTGGATCTGGAGCACCTCGAACACACCTATAGACACCAAAAAATGTACACCATACCTCGGGATCAATTATGGAAGGTGCACAAGGTCTTCCTTAACTCCTCAGCTAGATCCATAGCTTGATCCAGCAAGGGTCTGGGTATACAGGGTAATTAGTCAAAGAGCCAGAGAAAAACTCAGAAAGAATGAAAGAAGAGAGGAAGGAAGTCAACCAACAAGCTCATACAAGAAATAGGTCACTTCATGGTGAACTTTGGTCAAATCCACCTTATCTTGGACAACTTTCCCCCACTCTCCACCCCCTCATCCTCATGAAGATTATCTCCTGGAAGATAAGAGGCCTCAATGGACGTAGCAAGCAAAAAATGCTACGAGATCTGATCTTTGCCGAAAAACCAGATATAATGTTACTTCAGGAAACAAAATGCACAACTGAATATATTGATAGGCTACTCCCCTACTACTGGAAGCAAGGGGAAGCAGTTTTTACTGCAGCCACAGGTACAACTGGAGGACTAGCTATCCCCTGGAACACCACCACAACGATCATGGAAAACTTTATCACTACCAAATGGTCCATCACTGCAGACTATAGGCTCATTGGCTCTAACAAACCTAGACACCTTACCAATGTCTATGGGCCGGCCAGCCCCAGGGATAAGCAAGGCTTTCTCAGGAACCTGGAGTACCTTTCCACCTTAACTAGGAATAACAGATGGATCATCGACGGCGATTACAATCTCATACACAACCTAGATGAAAAAAAAGGGGGATCAAGATGCCTGGATCAGGATTCTAGTGACTTCAATAGCCTCATTGATAACATCAACCTCATCGACCTGGAAACCATCAATGGTGTTCACACCTGGACAAACAGAAGAACCAGAATACATCAAATCGCTTGCAGGCTAGATCGTTTTCTCATCTTTGACTCCCTCATGCTGGAAGGGACAACTATGGAAGAAAGCATTCTGGATTTCCATGGATCAGATCACTGGCCCATTCAGCTATGGTTGGAGGTTCCAGCCACTCCAGGGAAAAAACCCTTCAGGTTTGAACAGTTTTGGCTCAACCACCCAGATTTCCAAGCAAAGATCTAGGATTGGTGGAGGGAGGCAGAGGTCCCCTGTGGCTCCAAGATGTATAGATTTCAGCAAAGGCTAAAGAACCTCAAGCAAAGACTCAAACTTTGGAATAAGAAAACCTTCGGTAATATCTTCGACTCCCAAAAGAAGATGTTAGAACAAATGTGCACGATTCAAAACCAGATCTGACTTCAAGGGCTAACGGATGATCTTAAAACCCAGGAAGCAAAAGTAAATCAATAGCTGGAAGCCAGAAAAGGCCAAGAAGAGATTCTGTGGAAATAGAAATCTCACATCCAGTGGCTCAAGGAGGGGGACCAAAACACCAAATTCTTTCACAGATCCACCATTAACTGTCGACATACCAACATAATTTCTTAGTTAACCTCCACCAACGATGAGCCTATCCACTCCCATGAAGATCTGGAGAAGACATGGATAGACTATTACAAAGATCTCCTCACGGAACCCCTCCTAGATAGATCTGANTATGCCCTCCCTAGTTACTCTGGAGAAAAACTCAACCCTACTCTAGCCCATTGCTATTGAGGAGGTGGATCATGTGCTTCAGGACATCCCCAAGTGCAAGGCTCCAGGCCCAGACAACCTCACTGGTGATTTTTTTTCACCATTGTTGGTCGATGATCAGGGTATAGGTGTGGGAAATCATTGAAGACTCTCGATCTTTAGGACAAGTCCTCTAGGCTCCCAATGTGACTTTCCTCACCCTCATCCCCAAAGAGGGACATGCCTACCACCCTAAGCAGTTCAGGCCCATCGCACTTTGCAACATCATCTATAAACTCCTAACCAAAGTGATTACCTGAAGACTCAAGCCCATCTTACCAACGATCATCTCTCCAGAGCAATCGGGCTATTTTGAAGGTAGACAAATCCTGGATAGTGTCATCCTAGCCCATGAAGTGATTCACTCCTTGCAAAAGACCAGAATGCTAGGTATGCTACTTAAAATAGACATCTCTAAAGCCTTTGATAAGTTAAGATGGGATTATATGCGGGAAATGTTCCTTGCCTTTGGCTTCGACAAGCTCTGGGTGGATTGGATTCTAAATCTAACCTCCTTGGCTTTTTTCTCCATCCTTATCAATGGAGTTCCCTCCCGTCCTTTCTCCCCGTCCAGAGGAATCAGACAAGGAGACCCTCTTTTCCCTTTCCTCTTCATCATCATGGCCGAGGGTCTCAATTGCTCCATTCACGCAGCCATAGCAAGCAACCTGCTGACAGGTCTACCTCTGCATGGTATCTCTCCCCCGATCTCACATAGCCAATTTGTGGACGACACTCTAATGATGGGTACCCCTACAACATGCAAAGCTCACTCCCTCCTCTCGATCCTTCAAACCTTCTCTGAAGCCTCAGGACTGGATTGTAATAAAGAAAAATCTCAGATCTTCTTCTTCAATACTCCTCCTCCGATTCAACGCCATATCTATGATATCTTGGGCTTCAACCGAAGCTCCCTTCCGTCCAAATACCTTGGTATCCCCCTGATTGATAACGTCCTCAGAAACACCTCTTGGGAGCATCTCCTCTCCTCCTTTTCCAAGAGGTTGTCTTCCTGGACCTACAGAGCACTAAACCTCTCTAGTCGCCTCATTCTCCTTCAAGCCATTCTTCAAGCCCTCTCCATATATACCTTCTCGGTGCTTTCTGCCCCAAAGTTTGTCCTCACAACTATAAAAAGCTTACAGAGGAACTTCCTCTGGCAAGGCCTCAACACAGAGAAGAAAATAGCGTTGATCAGCTGGGACAAACTTTTCCAACCCAAAGCACAGAGAGGCCTTGGGCTAAGGGACCCCTCCATCATGAATAAAGTCCTTAGCACCAAGATCTGGTGGCGTTGGTTAAAAAATCCCAAGGATCTCTAGGCTAGGCTCTAGAGAAGGAAACATGCACCCAATATGGCGGAGAAGAACTTAATAAGATGGAATGGGGACAACCCAAGTTCCTTAATCTGGGAAACAACTAAGCAAAATAGACATCTGGTAACAAATCATGCTTTCTGGGAAATCCGAAATGGGAAAACAACCCTCTTCTGGAAAGATTCCTGGCAACAATGGCCAACTCTAGACCACGAGGATTGGGCTGAGACTATCAACATCCAAGCTACACACATAGGCCTGACAAAAGTCGCTAATTACTGGTAAGACAATCCAACAGAGGACACCTGGCGATGCTGGCACTCAAATAGGGAGCACCTGAACCTAGAGGCGCACGTGGACCTAAGAACCTGGTAGGAAGAAATGACCAAAAGAAAAATCCCCAAACTTATATGAGAGGATATCCTATGATGGGGATACTCGCCATGGGGCACTTTCAGCATACGAGAGGCCTATGTCATCAAAACTCACTCAGACCCTCTACCCACATGGAAGGTTTGGAGAAAAATCTGGGGCCTTAAACATTGGCCTAAAATTACTCTCTTCCTCTGGCTCGTCACCCATTTGAGCATTCTCACCTGGGATAACCTCTCAAAAAGAGGTTTTGTTGGCCCGTCTATTTGCATTCTCTGTGGAGATGAAGCTGAGAGGATAGGCCAACGTGGTAGGGGACCATGTGCCGAGCTCGTGCCAAGACCCGCTACCTAAACCATGCATTTATTTTCTTTCACGACGTCTGTTGCACCATTAACGCTAGTGCGCCTGACTCCCATTGATGTCTTCTCCATGGATTCTTTGTTTGTAGGTGAATTTAACCCCCGCATGCGACCCGACCCTCTTATCCCTCTGCCGCCCAGACCTGGCTTACTCTGGCTTCTTTCCTTCATGGTGCTCACCGCCTTCGGACTCCTCCAGGATCTCCACATCCATCCAGGACATTCTCTTCAGTTTTACCTTCCTTGGAAGCTCAGAATGTCGCGGCAAAGAGGGAGGCCAAGGAGAGGATCTCCATGGCATCCTCCTCAGCGCCATGTATCTGTTTCTCCCCCTGGCTCACCCTCAACACACTCCTTGCAGCCTTCGTAGCCCAAGCTAGAACCTCTCGCCTCCTCCACCCCGCCTGCCTTCTAGTTTGAATGTCTGGTCATCACCGATAGCTCGTTGGGATCTCTCTCATGATTTCCCACAGTTCCTTCGAATTCCCTAGCCAGCGGGCCTTCTTTTGCACCAGTAGCCTGCTCCTCCCGCCCACCCTTGGAGGCGCCACCCTTTCTTCAGAATGCCCGGCACAAGACACACTCTTCCACCGACTCCAACCCTGACTTGCAGTTGCAGGACAGTCTGGCCATCCTCTATGGGTTGGTTTTTGAGCTTCGACAAGGATTGGAGGACCTCCATTTCCGACTGCAGCTTTTGGATGGGAAAACCTTGACTCTCCTTCAGATCCTTTCCACCTTCCAAGAAGCTTTCCACTCCACTCTAGAATCTGCAGCAGCAACAGAGAAGCCAGAAGGTGGCGACTTGGTGCAGGCCACGCACGGGGACACGGAGGCTGTGACAGCTATGGACGTCCATGCACACAATCCACCCGGAGTCACTCTGCCAGCTGGCAACCTGGAAGGGGACAACTTAGATGTTGACATGCAAACAGAAGGGAAAGGGACTCCCATCGAAGAGGAACCTTGGGACGCGGCCTGCCAAGCCACCTGGCCAGGTTATTTGCCAAGTGTCTG
>JASDQU010109095.1:38150-53890 GCA_032191745.1 Picea mariana
TATGATGATTATGAACCACTAAAATAAATTTTGATATTTTCTAATTAACATATATTTGTAAATATGTGACACATTTACATATGTTATAATGTCTTTCAATCCAATAACTATTATAATAAAGAAAATAATAATATAATTTTAAGGTCACCACTAACTGGCACACCAAATTAGTGTATAAAATGTTATACTCTATCTCCATTAAATTTGAATAGATAACATCTTAAGAGGAAACATATATTTTTAACTATTAAATTTAAATTCATACAATTTTTTTTATCTAAATACATTTTTTTTTTAAATCATAAAAACAATATTAAAACACAAAATAATTATATAATGACTACCACTACATATAATTATTATTTTTATTTTGATACTTTCTAAATAATAATAAAAAATCAATTAATATTAAATTAAATAAACTTAATACCCTGTATAACCATCACCACTACTTATATTTACTTATGTTTGGGAAAAATAAGTAATAATAATAGAGAGTGTTTGGGAAAAAATGTAAAGTGATAGTTCTTTTAATAATATTTCTTATATCTTCTCATAAATAAATAAATTCAATAATGATATATATATATATATATATATATATATATATATATATATAATTAATTAATTAATTAAAGTTTATGATTGATAAATTTAATAATGAAATAAAAAAGTTTATATATATATAGATATATATATAATTATAATTATAATTATAATTAAAGTGTATAATTGTGTAAATATTTAGTAACATTGATCATTATAAATATATTTAATTAATTAAATAATGTACTAATTTGTGAATATTTTACATTATATTTTTATGAATGTCAAAGAAGTGTATATATAATTAATTAATTAATGTGTATGATTGTGTGAATATTTTAGTAACATTGATCATTATAAATATATTTAATTAACTAAATAGTGTATTAATTTGTGAATATTTTACATTATATTTTTATGAATGTTAAGCAAGTGTGGACATGGACATGATGGTTAGTAAGAATTTTTTGTATTCTCCACTTCCACATTCAAATCTAATTTTGATGACATTTTCTCTTGTGAGTAAATATGATTGTAATGTAGTCTTCAAAATAATCACAATAAAAACAAATTATGAATATTTGTATTTATTATTTTATCTATTTTTATAAAAATAAATAATATTTTTATGAATGTTTAGAATTAATTATAATAATAATAGTTATCATTTATTAAAACTAAATTTCATCTATCCAATTTTTAAAAGATAATTATTTTGTTTTATTTAAAATTTTATTTTTATAAATTCACTTTATGAACAATTGGTATCAACAATTAGTATCATGTGTAATAATAATTATTTTATTCATTTATAATTATCAAACTACTATAATTATCAGATTAAAATCTTATCATTATTAATATTTACTATTATTTATTATATTTTAATAAATAATTATAAATTTCTTAAATATTAATTGAAATCAAAATAAATATAAAACTCAAAATAGTTCATCAATTAATCAATGTGCTTAATTGATCTAACCACTGTATGACTACAAAACTTAGTACTATAAGCAACTATCATTGCTATAATGTTATGAATTTAACAATAAATATTAAATGTTTGGGAGTTTTCCATCCAACCTTGAAGCTAAATATACATAGATATAAATATATTAAAAAATGGATTATAACTATCCAATTATTATAATTTTTATATTAAAAGTTTTATTTACTATTATTTCCTATATTTTGAGTTTAGTTTAAAAGTAATATATTTTTTTCAACTTCAAAACATGTGTCTTTTAGGGATGTAGTTAAAAACAGTTCTACCATTCCAAATACTTAGAAGACTTCCTATTTCTATTGCTTATGTGATGGAGCAAGTTGAAGAGGTGTTATTGGTGGAGATCATAATGTCGAAGGTCAATAATCTACGTTCAATTTATGAAAAATATGTGATTATTTGTAGATTTAATGGGTATTTTCCCCCTGAAATGACTTTGTACTATTGGATCCAACTCAACTTCGAGAGAGAAATGTGAGGGCTCTCTTTCTTCCTAAACCTTTTTTACTATCCAGTTTTATGATCATGTTGATTATCAAAAAGTTTTTAAGGAAGGTCCCTAGTTTTGGGGAAATGAACTAGTTACTTGAATGCTATTTTGGGTTCCTCCAACAAATTTACCATTTCATTTCTAGTATTTATTATTTTTTTAGGATATTGAAATACTTTGGGCACTTACATAGAATTATATATTGAGTAAGTTGTAGCAAGATTTTACACATACACTCGTGTTTGTGTTGATATAGACCTTACGAAGGTCTTCCAAACAAAATTATTCTCAAATGAAAAAAAAAAGGACCTAGGTATTGGATTATGAGAACACAACATTTCAATAGTGGGTATGTAAATATACATGGCATCTACAAGATAATTATCTCCATGCATGAGCTCCTTCTCTCATAAAAAATACCATATCAAAAAGAAGAAATTTTCTAAAGGAATCAATGTTGGATAATGACAATAATCTGAATGAAGTAAAACAACAACAACATGTGCTAATTGGTGAACCTAGTCCTTCCTCAAGAGATAGAGTTGAAGACATGGATATTTGAATTTCATCCTCGATGAAAGTAGTTGTACCTAAGACCCTCTAAATGGAATAAAGAGACCTCACAAAAACGATATAAGGAATTTATTCCCTCTATAAATCTTGATATTTCACCTTACGATTTAATTCATTCCTTGCAAACTTTCCACTTATAAATGAAAATAATCCCCTTTGATCTTTAAAATATGTCATGTATCATCATTATATTATTATTCTTGTAGTAATCATGTGCCTATATATGTATCCTCAAAAAAAATTCAAAAAATCTATTTAAACTATCAGAAGAGATTGTTATCTGAAATATGTTTGTCAATGGAGTCATCAGATGTAAATGGGAAAATGGTGTTCATGTAGTATATCACCAGTTTTTATTTCCCTCCATATCCTTGTACTAGGAGTTAGTTATATCTCTTCCTTAGATAGTGAGTTTGATTCCAAGTTTTGGCATATGAGGCCTCGGCCTTGAGGTCCCAGACATGCTAATAGGTTTTAAGCTTGATGCCAAAAGTCGTGAAGAAGGATAGAGTTTTATTCACACTTCCCCAAAATTGTAATGTGAACTTTTGATGACTACTATATAGTCACTCAAGTGACTCTAATACTACAAAGATTGATGTAGAAGATAACAAAAAAAAGTAACATAACCAAAGTTAAATTTGGGATGAATTTCCTTGAATTGGGGGAGTCTAAACAACCTCTTGAAATACGAATCCAAAGGTCAATACTACAAAGATTGATGTAGAAGATAACAAAAAAAAGTAACATAACCAAAGTTAAATTTGGGATGAATTTCCTTGAATTGGGGGAGTCTAAACAACCTCTTGAAATACGAATCCAAAGGTCACAACTTATGTACTTATAAATATATCATATCAATGAAAAAATGCATTAGAGCGCCTTAGTTAGTAGGCCTAAAATTGACTATGGTAGTTGTCCATAGCAAACCTCCACATACATAAACACATTTGAGTATACGTGTCCGTTTTCCTGCACGTCTCTTTAGGTCGAACGTTTTTGTCCAGTCGGTGTTTTTCATTCCCTTACAAAAACCCTAATCTGCAAGACTATCCCTCTCTCTCTCTCTTCAAGTCTCTCATGCATGAAGAAACGACCTCCTTTGGTCTCATATCTGAGATATTCTCTGAGCCATATCTTTGTTCTCTCTCTTTCCATTTCTCTGAATAGCTAGTCGACTGTTGCATATTCACCGAGAAGTCAACCATTGTGTTGGTATACACATATCTGCCTTCAACTCATCCCATGGAACGTATCCATTTTCATTTTGAATCCAATATTTTTCCAGCATCGACACCCTTGTACATCTATAAACCCAACTTCTCATCTTCTCTCATCTATAAACCCTTTCACTAATTAGTCAGAGACAATGGGGAGCACTCTTTTCTCTAAAACCCCGATGGAGGTTTTAATTTTCGTGGACACCATTGTGGGTATCACGTTCGCTCTGTATTGCATCCAGAACAAACTCCATTCTCTTTGCCTTATCCCACATTAACCAAAATGACCACCTCTCCTCCATTCTTATCACCACAAACAATGGGAATTTTTTTCCAACGAAATAGATCTCTGATGTGTTTCTTAATTCGGCAGCAGCAAAGAGAATCGATCTGATCTCGGATCCTTGACCTCTTGGTATCTTGGTTCCCATTTTGGAGAATACCAACGATAAAACACTTTGCTTGGTCGAACATTGAATTTATCAAAGGTGATGTGCAACTAAAATCTTGAAGCAATGATAGATATGGTAGATGGTATCAGGGTTTGATTTTTATATATCGTGAGAACCCTAGACTGTTCACATCCCTCATTAGTTGGTTTTTCATGGTCGTAAGCGAAACCCTAGCTCTTTCACATAGCAACCACAGTGAGAGACCATTAGCACTGGCATCATGGGACCTAATATGAAACTCGAACCGATCGTTGGCTTTCACATATTTGATGGAAATGATTTTTTTTCTATGTTGCATGTTGCGGAACGTGGATAGAGTATCCATAACCAGTATAAGTTTTTTCCAAATTTGGAAAAACTTGAATTGAGAGTGACAATATCGTTGAGAGTGATAATATTATATATTAAAAAAATATAAAAAGTATTTTAGATTTTAAATTTAAAGTTGTTTCTACTAGAACAATTACAATATTAAAATTATTGATTTAATTTGTGTTGATAATTATATCAAATTGTAGGGTATGTATACCTTTGTAGACTTTACCTGGGCGGAGGGGAGTCCCTTGTCCCACAAACAAGGGGGTCTCATACACCAATTTGGTGTGTTGGCTTGGCCGTGACCTTAAAAATAGATTATTATTATTATTATTTAACAAAATAATAAAACTTTAATATCCATAAAAAATTGATTAGAAAATGAGAAACAAAATACATATACCAAATTTTAATATCTTTTTAAAATTAAACTTTACATATATAAACTTTAAACATCTTTGTAAATTTGAAGCGTCATTCTTGTTCTTATTGGAAAAGGCTAAATACTACTACTCTTGTAATATGAAAATACAAAAGAAGTCAATTATATGGTTGATGCTTTCCATGTACTTGGTATTGATTTAAACTAGACTTTCATGTTTAGTCATGGCTTGAAGGCAAACATACATACATTAAAAAAAATTCATATCCACAATTATAAAGTGAATATTATTAAGTTTTTTAATTTATATAACTTTTGAAATAATATTTATGTCTAGTTTAGTCTTTGTTTTATAGTGATGTTCTCAATAAATATAGTAAAAATGGTTGAAACAAATTATGTGTTTGCAATAAAGGAATAAAAATATTTATCATTTAATTTAATAATATCAAAAATAGGTACTCGTTAATACAAAAAATTATAAATATAATTTTAATTTAAAGCTCACTATGTTGGAAGCATTTATCATTTAATTTAATAATATCAAAAATAGGTACTCGTTAATACAAAAAATTATAAATATAATTTTAATTTAAAGCTCACTATGTTGGAAGCGCGTTCCTAAGATCCCATTTCCTTGATGTTGAAGCTCCCAAGTTCCCAAAACTGTTCCCAATAGATTGGAGACATTTCATAGCCATTCCCAAGATTTAATGTCCCTCCATTATGACAACAAAAACGATGTACTAGTAATTATTATTTTTTTTACATCACCACGAAAAGAATAGAAACACTAGTGATACATCATCAATGCATTAACACAATTAAATGGCGGCACACAACCTATACATCATCATAGTAAATAACGACGCATGATCAATGCATCGACATAATTAATAATGACACATCATTACTAATCCCTACCAGCCATTTCATCAAGTTCATCTGAAAGCAACATTGTTATCAATCATCAACATATAACATAAGGAAACTACTCATCCAACCTATCTTGCATGGTTAGGACCTTCAAGACACATAAGCAACGCTCAAGCCCATGATTCATTTGATTGATTTTGACCACTTAAGGTCTCCAAGCTGGTGATTGTTTTGAGGAAAAGGAGGTGTCTAATTCCCACTAACACAATCAATTCGAAATCCAACTAGCTCAATCAATCAACACCATTATTATTCATGGGGCAAGGGAAATCTACTTTATTTTAAATAGTGCAAGAGAAGTCTATTTTATTTTAAATGGCACAAGAGAAATCTACAAGTTATTTTAAAAGGCACAAGAGAATATGATTGCAGGCTTTGTAAGGGTATCCATATTCTTAAGGATTGCCCTAGTCTATCCAAGGTTATAGAAGCATGGTCTACACAGAGGGCCAACCCATGTCATCAGCCTTAGAACAACATGTTGATGACCTCTGATCAACTAGTCAATATACTGTTGGGAAGAAGAAAAGTAGAGTCAAGTTATCGTGTATGTTATGCGGAGGACTCACCTTTTGCCTCATATGGACGAAGCCTCAAAATTACTAGAAGACATGATTGTTTCCCAGCCTCAACTTCCAGCTTCTTATAAAAATCTTACTCTCGACCCACCTGTATTTGATGGAATGATCAATCCAATCCCTTCGTCGGTTAGTCTGGTTGATTAGGTAGTCAATATGGCCACGTCCTTAGTTGAACCAATCGACAAAGTGGTCAATCTGATCCCATCCTCGGTAGATCCCACTCTTCCTTTAGAGAGTGTCACCCAAGCGGTTGATCTATTTCCAACTTTCAACCCCATTCTCCCCTTGGAGAATGCAACCTAAGTGGTTGATCTGATCTCATCATTAGTCTATCCTACTCTCCCGCTAGAGAGTAAACCTGATTCTGCCCACATTTTTCTCGTTGATACAAATTCTATTGTGCTAGGGGGTATTCCTCCTTCTCCCATAGAACCCCCTCCAAGTAATGAGGCTATCCTTTTTTATTGGGGTGTGCTAACTGGACCTCATCTTCCCTCTCACATTCCTTTCAATATTACATTATAGGTTTGTGGTTGGGACGTTCCTCAGAAATTTATAGACGAAGGTTCGTCTGTTAGTATTTTGTCCTCTATTGCTTGGAAATCTTTGTGTTATCCTCATCTTGTGCCAGTTAAGCAGAATCTGTTGGCTTTCAACAGAAGAACTAGTGATCCTTTAGGAGTTCTTCCTCATTTTTCTGTAACTTGGCAGGGAAAACTGTCTTTATTGATGTTACGGTAGTCCAATGCCCCTTAGATTTTGATTTACTCCTTGGGTGAGATTATGTCTATGCCATGAAATCTATAGTGCCCACTCTTTTTTGTGTGATATATTTCCCGCACGATGGAAGAGTGGTGACTATTGATCAACTTTCGTTTGTTGGCCCTAACTTTAACATCAACTCAATGACCTCCCTAAACAGTTATTATATGCGAACGGTATCACCCCTACCACAGGTTAATTATATGGAATTATCTCCCATGCCTTTAGTTGATGATGAAGATGAGCCTCTCACTGTAATCTCAATCTCTTATGACTTGGATCCAGTAGTTGACATGGTGATCTCTTCGGTAGGGCTATTGAAGCCTGATCTCCTTACCCCTATCGCAGTCCTTGACATGTGCTCCTATCAGAATGTGTTTCTTCCATCGAGTGAAGATCTCTTGGAAGCCATGACTGAGTTTTGTCCCTTAACATGGTGTCCTTCCATAGCACTATCCTCTTGGAAGTCGTGATCAAGAAGAGAGTCTTTGGGCATGGTTTTCTGATTTCAAGATTGTTAAAAAATGAGACCAGCTTTGAGCATGGTTTTCTAATTTCAAGATCATTAAAAAATTAAACCATCTTATGAGGATATTTTTCATGCCTTTGTAGCAACCTCGTTAAAAAATGAAACAGAGGTCTAGGGATTTAACCTAGATTCACGAGCATAGTTTATGTTTCTGTTTCAGGCTTATTAAAAAATGAAATGGAGTTCTGAGGATTGAACCTGGATTTGCGAGCATAGTTCATGTTTATGTTTCAAGCTCATTAAAAAATGAAACGGAGGTCTGGGGATTGAACCTAGATTCTCGAGCATAGTTCTTGTTCCTATGTCAAGATTGTTAAAAAATGAAATAGTTTTCCCCCTCTCTATTTGATTCAAGTCCTTCGTCTAGTATTTGAAGCTTCATTTCATTCACCTTTGCAGTTGGATGCAACGAAGCTTGGGAGGAATTTTCTTACAGCCTCTAGACTTCATGCTGAAGTTAAAGACGTTAGTTTCTTAAGTTGGGGGCTAAGTACCAAGAATAGTTTTCTATGGTTCAAGCTTGTGTAAAAATGAAACCACCTACCTCAAGCATAGTTTCCTTTGGTTCGATCTTGTGTAAAAATGAAACCAGGNAGTTTTAAGCTTGTGTAAAAATAAAATCTATCCCAAGCATAGTTTTTTTTTTTTTTTAAGCTTGCGTAAAAATGAAAACAATCTCGAGCTTAGTCTTTGTTCTTTCTCATGCTCGTAAATACCTGAGAATGTAACCGAGTAAACCTTTAACACATTTTCGGACTCGTAAAGGTTATACAAAAAAGGAACCCCGTGGAGTTCCCTTTAAGCTCTTTTCATACTCTCTAAACATGAAAATATTGTCAAGTGATCTTGTTCTTTTCACACTCGTAAAAGTATTTGAAGAAAAAATCTGATGAGTGGTAGGTTATCACTTTTTTGGTATCGTCGGATTAATTTACGAAAAAGGACTTGTTGGAGTTCTCTTTAAGTGTTTTTTAGACTCTCTAAAATTGAAAAATCCTTGAGTTTTCTTTCTTTGGACTCATTAAACAAGCATCAAAATACCCATATGGGATCGAACCACTCCTTCTTAGGGTTTGTTAAAAATAATTTGAGGGACTCATCCGGAGGATGAGATTACAGTTCAAGCATATTTTATCCTCCTCAAGATTGTGTAAAAATAAAGAGGTACTCGCCAGAAATGGTGGGGGGGGGAAATTGGGAAAGAAATGTGTCTAAACCTATATTCTATGGAAGAGTCTTTTTTGAACATGACACCCTTTCACTTGCTTTGTGTCTAGGTTGGAAAATTCAATTGTATCTTGATCATAATCCTTTATACGATTACATTTTGGTCTATGATACCTATTGTTGAGTTAGTGTTGCCAAGACAATTGTCGTGTCGTCAATATGTTCAAAAATGAGTTCAACCTGGAAAGCCTTCTATTGCATCGGCCATTTCTGCAGTCCTTAAGCCTTCTATTGCACCAACCATACCCGAGTCAGTCCCGAATAACTTGTTACTCTAATCTACCTCAAATATTTTTACCCGTTTTGTGTCATTGATAGGGGATACATTAAGGCCCTCCTGTGACAAGTCTTTTCTTGTCGACTTCAACTCATTATCCAAGAATTAAACTTAGAAACTAATTGGTACCTTGGAACTTGCATGCCTCAATGGTATGTTTCCTCGCTTTCGACAATGGGTTTTCATTATTGACCCCTGATCGAGAGATTCCATCGAGTGTTTGACTTCAACTCATAAATTCACACCCGTTGGATCGTACTAGTGTACCTTGGGATTCATTAACATTAATGGTGGTTTCCCTCGCACTTGTTAACAATATTCATTAATGACCGATAATCAAGTGGTTTCTACCATGTTCGACTTCAGCACATGTATTAGTATGGTTAGATTCGTACTACAGAGTGATGGAGATGAAGACCCTGAATCCTTTTTTACAGATTCAGGTTGCGTTGGAGTATATTCATATTGTACTATTGCATAGATCCACAATGTATATCTGATGACTATGTTCAAATTTGAGTCTTTAACACATAGATCCACAGTGTATCTTTGGTGGCTATGATCATATTTGAGTCATATTGGCATGGATCCATGGTGTATGTTTGGTGGCCATGACCTGTCTTACTTGACATGGATCTTTGCATGTCGGCATTTATGCTTTGAGTCATTTTTATTCTGAGTATGGGAATGCCTACCTCAGTGATGAAGATATTATTGTACTGTATTTCCTTGTTTGTTGGTAGGTTTCCGACCGGCATGTTCCTTGTTCCCTACACACACTGGACAAAGTATTTCAGATATCACTCTGTTCTAACTTCATAATTTGGGGGGATCTCTATTACACATTATTTGCATCACCCTTATGACCATTAATGATGTAAACCTATATGATGTCTTCAGAGGGATCAGTGGTCTAAATTCCTGAAGAAAGAAGGGAGAAGAACTTTGCCTGAGAGATGAAATCATATTTTTCTTTATAAAAACCCTAGTAAGGAGGATCATCACACCCTATCTAGTTATAGGGGTGTGATGATCCTAGATCGCCGGTGTGACGTCATCACACTCTACTTAGTTCTAGGGGTGCAACGATTTTCTTACGTGGGAAAAAAGAGCATCTTGTTGATGCTTCTAGAAGGAGAATCTTCTATGGTGAGGTGGCCTCCGATCGGTTTGGATCTTACTCAGTTTTATGATTTTGTGAGATCATCCTAACCTCCTCACCCTATCCTCTTCAGCTTATAAGAAGAGAGGAGCTCTCATGGAGAAAATTAGCTTGGATTGGGATTGCAAATTTGGCTTGAGATTGTTAGCTTGGTTACTGTGGCTTTTAGTTTTTCCTTGTCATGATAGATTGTGAGTGACTTTCAGATCTATAGTCTCAGAATTCTTGGAGCAGAAGTGTGTGGGGAGAAAGGAACTGTTGGAAGGGACCTTACGACATCAAGGAATTGGTTGTAATCTCTCTTTATATTATTTAATATAGATGCACTTTTCTTTCCTATATGAATCTTATTTGTCCATATTGTATGATTCCTTGATCACATACATAGTTTCATATCAAGTAGGCTTTGTTATTCTTGTCTTCATTGGCTTGTGTTCTTTTGCAGGTATTTCTCCATAATCCTCGCGATGGAGCTTGGATTGCATTGGCAAAGTTGGATCTTCAATATTTAAAAGGTATGTTCTAGATCCATTTCTGATTTGATAATTGAATTATAAGGAAAGAGTAGTGTATTGTCTTGTTTTGTTCTAGTTTTGTAGTGAAGCTAGGGAGATCAGTTTGTGTCTGCACTTACCAATTAGTCCAACAACAACAGATGCGCTCATTCGCAAGAAGATAATTACAATGATGCTTAAAAATACATTTTACATCAAACATGAATTCCAAAACCCTAGACATCCAAAAACCTAACCTTAGGAGATGAAGCGCCAAAAGTCATGTGGGCCTCATTGGGGTAAGTTGGTACATCAACTTCCCGGGGTCGTAACTTTTGCATACGATCTTCATTTTAAGGACACTATAGCTCGTTGAAAAGGCCTATCTGAGGACTACACATTATGTCGTCACACTTTAACTTCTTGTATAGTGTTATTGTGGCAGGCCCAGAAAACACTATTTAGGGCCTCAAAATGACCCCAAAATTTCACGACCCAAAAAGATATAAAAAAGTAACAAAACGAAAATTGAAACTACCAAGATGAAATCTGTATGTGAGACAGTTGGAATAGGTGGTTGGGAACGAATATCCACCTATATCTATACTACCCCCTTAGTAATTAATGGTCTCTATTGCATTGACTTCCCCCATAAGATGAGAAAATTTCTTTTGAATTTGACCTCAGGTGAGCCACTTGCCTTGGTGCAAGAGTTTCCCTTCTTTGACAACCCAATAAAGTTGGATATTATATTGGTGAGTGACCTTGACCTGTGTTCCCATGATCTGATTAGTGGATGCATGTTCCATGCAATCAGGTTTGAGCTATATTGGTTTCAAATGTTCGGCTACCTCTGAGGTGTCCAATAATGGTGTAAAGTATGGTCGAAGGAGGTCCACATTAAACATTGGGTGCAAGCCAAGCAAGGGGGGAATGTTGAGCTCAAAATAATTGTCACCCATAGTCTTGGTGATGGTATAAGGTCCATAGTGGAGTGGATTAAGCTTCTGATGGGGCCCTATAAGGTGTTATTTCTGCAAGTGAAACCAAACTTTATCTCCCACCTGAAACTTGTGTGGAACCCATTGTTGATCATGGCATTACTTTTACTTGGCATTGGACTTCTGCAAAATATCCTAAACCTGTTGGTGGATGTGCTAGATCCACTCAATGAACCAGGTAGATTTGTCGGCTTCAATTTGAGCATGTGACAAGTCTTCCTGGGTGGCCACAAGGGGTAGTGCAACATCCATGGGACCCAATGGTTGAAATACCAACCCCACCTGAAAGGGGTTGTGGTCGGTTGGGATATGCATGGCTCTTTTGTAGCTTTTTTGAACATAGAGAAGACTCTCATCCCAGGTGTGGGGATACTTGGAATTTTACATGCACAGGATATGCACGATCATGTAGATGACGACCTTGGTTTGGCCATCCATTTGGGGGTGGAAGGAAATGGATTTGGTGAGTTTGGTTTCCATCAGTTACCAGAGGCTCGACTAAAATGTGATAAGGAACCGACTATCCCGATATGAGATGAAAGTTTGTGGTATCCCAAAATGTACCCACACTCATTCGAAGAAGAGCTTGGTAGTGGCCTCTACTCCGATTCTTTTCTTGCAAGCGACCATAATCATCATTTCCCCTCTTGATTGACAAAAGGCCCGACATGTAGTCCATCAAGATGGATTCCCAAGGAATTTTAGGAGTAGGAATAGGGGTGTACATTCCTTGTTTCTTAATGGTTTATTTGGCAATGGCACAGGTAGTGCATTACCTAATATACTTGCTCACATCCTGTCGACGTTTCAGCCAACACAAATTTTGTTGCAGCATGGACACTCTCTTTTCTATGTTGAAGTGTCTTTCCACCTGACTGTAGTGGTCTTCCCAAATCTTTGGTGAAAGCCCACAAGATATCATCCATCATCCTCATGAAATTTGTTGGGGCATTCGTCAAACCAAAGGGCATGAACAACCATTCAAAAAGACCTTATTTGGACTTGAAGGAAGTTTTCCATACATCTGTCTTCTCTATTGGGACATGATGGTAGCCATACTTGAGATCAATCTTACTGAAGTATGAGTGAATCACAAAGAAGAAAAACTTCCCAGTATGAGATATGACCTTCCTGCATTGCTTTGAAGAGATCAATTAAATGGAAGTAGGTGGGACTACCTCAAGTATCCTTTATAATTTCTTGTCCAAAGTAATAATAACACTACAAGGCCTAGACTCATATACAACATGACGTTTCCATAAATAAGGTTGGCCCAAAAGAACATCACAAACTTCATGGGGAGAAACATCACACAATACATCATCTTTGAAGGGATTGATATCGTAGGACAGGTTACACTGTTGGCTGACGTGAAGACACTTACTTGGTGGATCCATCCGATGGTGTATGGTTGCGGGTGCGGTGCTTTCGGTAGGGCTAACCACTTAATGACCTCCAATGATATGAGTTTCTTTGGGCTACTGCTATAAACGATGAAGTGCAATGGAGTACCCTTCACCCACATATATGAATGAAAGAGGCGCTCATCTTCCTTTGGCTCGTCAGGTTCACTGGGCCTGATCTTGGTGGTAGCAACAATGGCACTGGGTTTCACATTAATAATTTGTCTCCCATTTTCTAGTTTTGACTTTGAGTCGAAACCTACATCTGATTCAAAGGATTTCACCTTCTCCATGAATGAATTCTTTGAGTGTAAATCAACAGTGTTATGCCAGGGTCTCTTATGGAAATCACACCACTTCTTAGTATCTTTCTTCATCTTTCCATTGTCCTTATTTTTTTTCATATTCATATTAGATTGGTTGTCCTGAGGCTATCCATATTTTCTCTACCCTTTCTTCTGTGGTTTGGGGCCACCCTTTCTCTACTTCTTCTGTGAGGGTTTTCCAAACCCAAACTCCCACGTCTTTTTCTTAATATTCTTCTTGATTTTGATAGCATATCGATAGGACGCTCCCAAGGATGAGATGTATAAAAACTTCATTTATGTTTGGATGTATCTATGTAGACCTCTGTGATAATTTTGCACCATATGTCACTCAGAGTCTTTGATACCCATCTTGGTGTGCAAGGTGTGGAAGATATCGGTGAACTCTGGCACTGTTTAGTCCCTTTCCGGCTATAGTGTGGTCCATCTTGTACGCAGGTCGTCATAACTTCCAACAGGGTAGTATTGTTCCTTAATATCATCCCTTAAGGACTCTCAGGTGAGTGTGACTGTAAATAATGAGGGTTCCTCTATTTCCTTTTTCTCACAGAAATTCTCCCAGCAATCTTTGACACAGGGGACGAATTTGAGGAGCGCAAATGTAATGCTTTCTTTATTGGAAAAGTTATGGAAAAAAATACCCTTCTAGAAGATTCAACCATTTGTCTACAACATTTGTGTCTATATGACCTTCAAATATAGGAATATCAAAGCTGATTTGTACCTTGAAGGGGACACTTCCTCTGTTTGAAGAAGATTTGTCTCTTGTTGGTAGTCGTCGAAGGATCTGTACAATTTGAAAGAATATCATGTCTCATCATATTTATTTTCTCCCACCATGGAAGGTCTCTTTGGAATGTGAGATAATTTTCCCTCAAGAGAAACAAGCTTAATACCCAACTCTTTCTACCCTGACCTCATCGGGGACATGCACTAAGAAGGACAAGGAGAAGACATCTTTGATACCACTAATCCATATTTTATGAGCATAATGAAATAAATACATATATATGTTATTCACATAGAGATACAATGAAAAATAATAGAGATACAATAAAACTTGGATTATATTCAATAAAGAAATATGTTGAAACTATAAAATAAAGACTAAAAAAATATTGCTAGAATGGTGGAAACTTATCTCTGAGAAGATATGTGACAGTTGTGCTCATTCGCAAGAAGATGGTTACAATTAGGCTCCAAAATCGTTTTAAAAACAAACATGAATTCCAAAACCCTAGTGTTAGCACCAGAAGTCACCTTTGGATTGCGGAAAATGCAAGCCCAGTACCCATCAGTTTATATGTCACAATGAATAAATTTTAAGGGTGGTCTAATAGACGGAGACTCGGGATTATATCACTTTAACTTAGAAAATTGGGCTTGCATGCACAGGAAAATGAGGTCTCGATAAAAAATTAGTCAGTAATAAGGGTGAGTAGGGGGAATAACTTGAGGAGAGTAAAGAGGTCTACTGTGGACATCCAGTCTACCAGTAGACCAAAGAAGAAAGACTTAAACACAAGATCTTCTTGAAATTCAAATCTCAGAGAAACTGAAAGAAATGACAACAACACTAAAAGAAAACATTCATCATAACACACTCACAACAATCCATGTGAATCATTCATCATGAATCCTCTCAGTAACAAAGGAAAATAAGCCAAAGTAAGAAAATTGAATTTCATTAAACAAGAAGTCTCAAATACAGATACATAGCCAGAAAACTAGAGGTTTCATTAAAACTTTACAATACCAAAGCTTTTCTTTACCATCGACCCTAACATAATATTACAAATGAGTATTTATATTCCAAGCAACTTGCTCCCTTCAGAAGAACACTCTCACTGCATTCAAGGCTTGGTGTCTGCTTCTTCTTCTGTCAAGATGCACTTGCATTCTTCTATCAAACACAAGATCAAATCAGTATGGGCTTCACAAGAAAATCCCTAATAGGAGACTTTCGGCTGATAGTCTACCCTCCATGGCCGGTTCTTCCAAGCTTTCCATTTATGTGGTGAAACGAGGTTTCAACCACCTTCCTCATTTTCATTA
>JASDQU010109095.1:74624-89885 GCA_032191745.1 Picea mariana
GGCCTCTGTAGGCTTTATCTCAACAGGGATCTTATTATACATTTTTTTGAATCTTTTGGAGAAGTCAAAAACAAACTCTCCCCCTTTTCTCTTTTGGGACCCGAACTCAGTGATATAATACATGAAGTCCTTTTTGTCCCCCCATTGTCTCAAGAAGACATAATATAAAGCCTCAATCCCATCAATGGATCCAGGGGTCAGGGTTCTGAACCACTTTCAAGCTTCTCCATCAAGACTGTGGACAAAAATCCTCATCCACACATCTTCATCTACTATGAAATCATTATCAGTGTAACTATAGAAAATTGCAAGGTGATCCTCTGTAGTAATATCTCCCTCCCCCGTAAACTTAGGAAACTTCTTAAGGTATCCATTGGTTGGGAGGGAATTAAGATGATGAGGCAAAACGAGAGGGGCCTATCTGGTAGCTACTATAGAATCCATTCTATTTCTGGGGTGATTAGCTTCTGCCATTGGAGTGTGAACAGGAGGAGACCCAGGAGGGGATGGAGTTTGGACAGGGGAAAAGGGAGGGAGGCATGCCTATGATAACAAAAGGAAACAATTGAGAGTCTGGAGAGGAGGCCTCAGGGCTCGAGGGAATGACGATTTCTCTCTCTGTAAAATCAACAATTCTAATAGGAGGAGGAGTAATAAAACCTGGAGTGGGAAAATATTCTGAGGTTTGGGGTCTAGAACAAGGTACTACTTAAGGGGAGAGAGGAGTGACAATGATTTATCCCTCCAATCCCAGACCAGGAGGGGAAAACTCAACAGGAAAACTCCCAAAATTTAAGGTTTGGGAAACTCCAACAGATGATATGATAGGAAAATGAGAAGCAAATATTGTAGTTTCTAAAGGAGGACAGTAAAAATCATCAGAAATACCTGGTTCAACAGTAGAAGTACCTTCTCGAAAGGCATTTCCCTTTTTAACAATTTTCTCTGGGTCAGCTTCAGGTGTTGCTAAAGGCAACTATGGAGGAGACCTCGTGTGTCTGCCTCTAGAAGCCATAGCTGAAATAGTGGATTCACACCAATGGAGTCGTTAGGTGTATAGTTGCAATCTTTGATGTACTAAGTTCTGTTACACCTTCATAACTAGTAAGATTTGTCGTTCATTCCTCAACAACGCCGCCAGAAATGTTAGCACTAGAAGTCACCTCTGGATTCTAGAAAAGGTAAGCCTAGTGCCCATTAGTTTATATGTTACAATGAATAAATTTTAAGGGTGGTCTAATGGATGCAAACTCGGGTTTATATCACTTTAACTTAGAAAGCTGGGTTGGCATGCACAGGCAAATGAGGTCTCGATCTAACTTCAGTCAGTAAGTTGTAATAAGGGTGATTAGGGGGGAGAACTTGAGGAGAGTAAAGAGTTATGCTGTGAACATCCGGTCTTTCAATAGCCCAAAGAGGAAAGACTTAAACGTAATATCTTCTTGAAATTCAAATCTCAGAGAAACTGAAAGGAATGATAACATCATTACAATCAAACATTCATCATAACAAAGTCAAAACAATCCATATGAATCAATCATCATGAATCCTCTCAGTAATAGAGGAAAATAAGCTGGAGTAAGAAAGTTGACTTTCATTAAACAAGAAGTCTCAAATATAGATAAATAGCCAGAAAACCAGAGGTTTCATTAAAACTTTACAATACTGGAGATTTTCTCTACCATCGACCTTAACATAATATTACAACTGAGTATTTATATTCCAAGAAACTTGCTCCCTTCAGAAGCACACTCTAGTCACTACATTCAAGGCTTGGCATCTACTTTTTCTTCTGTCGGGCTGCACTTGCATTCTTCGGTCAGACGCAAGATCAAATCAGTATGGGCTTCACAAGAAAATCCTTGATAGGAGACTTTCGACTGAAAGCATGCCCTCCATGATTGGTTCTTCCATGATTTCCATTTATGTGGTGAAATGAGGTTTCAACCACCTTCCCTACTTTCATTAAATGCTTTTATTTGGATCAGGATGAAGCCTGACACCCATGAACGTTCCACGTGGACTAACAATTCTTTGAGTCAATTCTGGTGCCTCGAGGCCATGCAAATCCTTCTCTGTGACCAACTGAGGTGCTCTAATATTTTTCACAGCTTCATTTTCCTACCCCTCATGATCGCGGTTTGTGACCCAGTGCTGATCCATATTAAATATCGAGATTTCACATTTCGAGAGTTCTTACTCCCCTTGATTTCAAATATTCTGATGCTCAAAGCTGCGAAATGGACCATCTAGATCAAAGGATGGGATTTAATTTGAATCCAACGGCCATGATTGGCTCCTCTAACACTTCAACCACCCGTTTCTAGATAGGCACCTACTTTTATTTATGGTCACACTTTTCATACGATCCTGGGCTATGATTGCGAGCTTAATTCCTAGGTGCGTCACGATTTCGCATTTCATGAAATCATGATGTGCTCCATGCTAAAAAATCTAAGTCGTGAAATACCGATCACCCAGATCGGGCAATGATTTTGCGTTTCATGAAATCATGATGTGCTCCATGCTCAAAAATCTAAGTCGTGAAATACCGATCACCCAGATCGGGCGACATGCATCTCTTTGCATCGGACGACCTAGATAATGTCAGTATTTCAGGACTTCATATATCAACACTCCTCACGTCAGCCTTCCCGAAAATACTTTCTCTGTGGCTCGGATTTGGTGCCACGCATCCTGCTAGAATGGACATCCCCAATCATTTTGTGACTTCGCATTTTGCGAGTGTTCACAACTTGACCCTTTGACTGATCCATCCTGCAAGTCAGCAAAATGTTGATCTTGCGCCACGCGTCCCTTAGGATCAATGGCTAGGATGGACTCACAATTTTGGGCTTCTAGCTGACACTATACTTTGTGCAACTGCATGGTCCTGATCACTCGATGGCTATCGATTTGATCTGCTCAAAAAATCCCTGTCATTGAAAGTTGATCTTTCTCGCTTGATTTGCGTCCATATCAAACCGCTTCAAGTGCTACACTTGGTGCTCATGACTGCAACCTATGAATGATTACTTGGATGACTGGCTGAGTGCTCGAGAAGATAAAAGGACCAACGAAAGAGGTAAGGAGAGAAAAGTGATCGTCTTTAGGTATAACAGAAAGGCTTAGGACCAATATTTCTCAAGAAATCTAACAAGGGAAAATAGGTTGATCAACTGGATAAGGGAAAACACAAGGAAAACTACAAACCGAGAGCAAAAACCTACGATCAAGTCTGCAAAAGGAGGAGAGATAGACAAAATTATAGACCATGGGTAGAAACCACAACTCACAAACCTTGACAAGTTTATGTGCTAACACCTAGACATCCAAAAAGCTAACCCTAGGAGATGAAGCGCCAAAAGTCATGTGGGCCCTGTTGGGGTAAATTGGTACATCAACTTCTCGGGGTTGTAACTTTTGCATATGATCTTCGTTTTAGGCACACGATAGCTTGTTGGAAAGGTCTATCCACTATAATTACAAAATGAGAGATAAGTGACCAAAAACATGACCAAATCTACATATAAATGTAAACTTTTGATTTGGCGATCGTTGGTGGCTAATTTATGGTCTCTTATCACACGACCAAAAATGTGTTCATATTTAATTTGGTCAATTATAACTTGTCTTGTGGTCATTAATTTGGTCGCGTGATAAGAGACTAGAAATTAGCCACCAAAACTGTCATTTGGTCATTTATATGCGAATTTTGGTCGTTTTTTTCCACTTTTGGTCACATAAGATAAACCAGTTAAAATCTAAAAAATCATCTCAAGAAATTATATATTATGAAAATAACATTCATAATATCTTCCCATCACCATAAATAGAAATGTTTAGAATTGTTACATTTTGAAATCATTTTAGTAGACTAGTTTCAATGGAGAAACACACTTTACTTCCCATCATATATGAGTCTTGCACAATAAGTTATTCTCAACATTATCAACAATTAAGTATGTTAACACTTTATTAACCTATATATCAAAAAAACAAATAGAAATCTTCATATTATCTAACAATATTCTATCCTGCTCCAATTCAATGGATATTGACTTGTTATACAAGAATCTATTTACACTCACACAATTTGTTCACTCTAAAAAAATCATGCAATAAGGTAAATAAATAGAAATCAAATCCAAAGGTAGAAAACATAAATAATGGCATGTAAACACACACTCTTGCAATCTCATATCAGTCCTTGTAGGTGTGGCATAAACAACATTTCTAATGCCACCACAAGCAACATTAAATAAAATGAGCCAGTGAATAGATGCATTAAAACATTCCCTTATATTAACTCCTTGTAGGCATGACAGAAACAACATTTCTAATCACACCACAAGCAACATTAAATTAAATGAATCAGTGAATAGATACATTAAAACATGTCCTTATATCTCAGGTCACATGCCATTAAAGAAACAAGGTATGGAAACTATGTAAAGTAAGTTTAAATGGTATGAAGACTATGTAAAGTAAATTTAAATGGTTTGAATACTATGTAAAGTAAATATAAAGTTTACAACTGATTCATAAAACATGATCATCTCGATCGATGATTTTCTCAAATACTTCTTCAGCCACCAAATGAAACTCATTTATGTCTCCTTCAAACGTTCACATCCATCAGTTGTATCTTCATAGGAAACGAGGATGTTACTTGTGACATTAATGACAAGTATATTGGCATCTTTAGGACCAAGTGGTGCTCCATGGAACATAGCTAGTGATTGCATTCGTCCAATGTCGACAATAACACCATACCTGGAATATGCATCTAGTATGTTAACTTTATCACCTACCTAGAATACTTCATGCTCTACTGGATTTAATCGGAACTGTCAAAAACAAAAACAAAAAGTATACATAGATATAACAAAAAAAATACAATTAAATTCCAAAAACATGCATAATTATTGATATAAAAAAATTAAATGCACTCATATAGTCAATATTTGAAATAGGTCTAACAGGAGTTGTACACACTGATCGAGAATGATGAGGTGCATCAATGTTGAGAGATCCTTTAATTTTATCCTGCATGTGATTACATCATTCATAAATCAAATATAACATTATAAGGACACAATAATATAGTATAAAAATAGTAAATATAACATTAAAACACTAAAAATCATACCTAAACCAATTAAATCAAATTATGAATTGAAGTGAAGAAATGTTTGCACGGGAATGATAATTAACTTACCTCATCTAAATCACTAGTACATCCCTTAATTTTTCATGAAGCAACTATAGGTTCAATGGAGGTGGCTATGGTTGACACTGTCTTTGTCAACCCATTTATGCATTCCATTACATGTTTATAGTTCTCATTATCATTTTCAATAGACGTAGATGTGGTTAGGCTTTTCTCAACTTCATTAGATGGAAATGATATTTCTATTGGATTTTTTGATATATGCTTATGTTTAGAATTGTCTATATCTTCCATTATATGGCCAATCATTTAACTCACATCAATTTCTGATCTATTAGCTCCTTGAGCCTACAAATAATTATCAACACATAATTAGTTGGATATATATACGAATCAAAATGAAATATAACACAATGTAATTACAAATATACTTACAAAAATGACATACATAACGTATTCAACAAAAAATCCATATACTTACAAACATGTTTTGATTGGCTCGCCACCCACCACGACCCAAAATAAATCGATCCCTCACATTATCCCTTGCTATATTCCCTTTTTTACTCTTTTGCACATACTCTTCAGAACACATACTTTCCTTCAAATCCTCCCACTGTTTCGAAATCATGTTGTTGTCCCTTTATTTTCCATCCAAGATTGATTTTTTGCGTTTATGCCTAAAATTATTAATCATTTTTCTCATTATTTTCTTTTAATATTTGGTGGAAATCCTTCCACCAAAAGTCTCAAAGGAATTTTCCATTTTTCGAATCACTAGATCCACATTTCTTTCATCTTGATATGCAAAATTGGCTTTGGTGACAATCAAATGAGACCTTACTCTCGTGTCCAACTCTAAGGCCTACCTTGCAGCATTTGGTCCAACAGGTTCACCATATTTTATCTCAACAAAATAAGCTTTCTTCCCTTCTGGTTTTCTTTCTTTGGCTTCTCTTTCTGTGGGCCTATACATGCCTTGACTAAAAATGCGTCTTTTTATGAAAGTTGATACATCTTCAGTCGAATCAATATTGGGTGATGTCAAATGAGAACTCATGTTTATGGACACAACAAATGTTAATTCTTTATCAGTTTAAGGCCTAATTGGTTCCTTATTGACCACAGTAGGTGTGGCACTAGCTATCTCACCAATTTTCTCAGATGTGCCTTCACATATTTATTTTAATTTAAAATAAAAGTCTCTCAAACCTGATTCTAATCCAGAATATACCAAGTCTTCAACAATATCATCTTGGAAATGATCATCATCATGTGATATATTGAGAAGCTGATCATCATTATTGTTAGCATATTCTCCATGTACTAATCCACCAAGGCATATGCTTCTGCGAGCTAGCAACAGTGTGCCTTTGCGATATTTTTGTTTTTGCTCATTTTGTGTAGAATCGACCTTTTCCCTATAAAATAAAAAACTTATTAAATTAGAATCGAAATCATAGATGGCCTACATCATCAAATTGGTTATATATAACTATCATAAAATATGCATAGAAGAGAAAAGGTACGAGGAATAACTACTTATTGATTTTCCAAACCATGAGATGGCAATGATGTGCCTTTGCTTGGCTTTTGGTTTTGCTCTCTTTCTCTAGAAGCCAACTTTTCCCTATAAAACAAAAACCTTATCAAATGAGAATCAAAAGCATATATAAGATACATCATGAAATAAATTATAAACAACTTTCATGAAATATGCATAGAAGTGAAAAGGTACAAGGAATAACTACTTACTTATTTCTCAAACCAAGAGCTGACCGATATTCTTCATTTCTTGTGATATGTTCTATACGAACACGCTCATAATCTACAACATTTTCATTACTTATTTAACCACTTTTATGTTTCACCCCCTTATTATTCATAGCCTTTATGTCCAACATTTACCATAAAAAAATCATTAGTACATGCACAAACAAAGACTATAAAATTAATATCTCGATTATATAATCACATATTATGATTAATAAGAATGTGTAGACCATCTTTCCTTGCATAAAATATGGTTCTATACAATGTATAAATATGTGAGATCATTTGAGTCTGAATGTGTGAGATCAAGTGTAGTATGAATGTATTTTTTTGATCCAGATGGATGTCAGTGGCCTCCAACCTATTCCAATTGGTTCATTTTGGTAGTTTTCCAGTTTGGCAGTTTTCTCCTAGTTTTTGGGTCCCTAACTTCCGAGGTCATTTTGAGGCCCTAAACAACGTTTTTAGGAATCACCACAAGCAATGTATTTATTAATTCAGATTCTGATGGAAAAAAATTTAGTCCTCAGATAGATCTTTTCAACGGGCTATTGTGCGTCTAAAATGAAGAACGTATGCAAAAGTTACAACCCCGAGAAGTTGATGTACTAACTTACCCCAATGGGGCCCACATGACTTTTGACATCTTCTAGGCTTAGGTTTGGATGTTTAGGGTTTTGGAATTCATGCTTATTGTCAAAAGGCCTTCAAAGCTTCATTGTAATCATGTTCTTTCGAATGAGTGTAGTCATCACATCCCTTCTCAGAGATAAGCCACCACCATTCCAACAAGCTTATTTTTCGCTGTATTTTACAGTTTTAGCTTATTTCCTTATTGAATAGAAACCAATTTTATTGTATCTTTGTTATTTTATGTTAAGAATATTTTAATAATATTTATTCATTTCATTATTCTCATAAAATATGGATTAGTGGTATCAAAGCAGTCTTCTCCTTGTTGTTTTTAATGCATGTCCCTGATGAGGTCAAGGTACAAAGAATTGGGTCTCGAGCTTGTTTCCCTTGAGGAAAAAATCTCTTGCACACCCAAGAAACCTCCCATGGTGGGAGAAAATATGATGGGATAGGAGATCCTTTCAAAATGTTTCTCAAGGAATCCCTCACGCAACAGAGGAATGAGTGGATGGATATTTTGCACAAATCCTTCAGCGGCTACCAATAGGCCACGCATGTTCCTCAAGCAGAGGCATCGCCCCCTTCAAGGTAAAAATCAACTTTGATATTCCTATATTTGAAGGTTATATAGACACAGATGTTATAGAAAAATGGTTGAATCTACTAGAAGGGTATTTCTCTATCCATAACTTTTCGAATAGAGAGAAGATTACCTTTTTGCTCCTCAAATCCATTCTACATGTCAAAGATTGGTGGGAAACTTTCTGTGAGCAAAAGGAAACAAAGGAACAATCATTATTTATAGTCCCAGTCACTTGGGAGTCATTCAGGGATGTTATTAAGGAACAATACTACCTTGTCATAAGTTATGACAACCTGTATACAAAATGGACCACACTGTAGCAGGAAAGAGACCAAGCAGTGCCTGAGTTCACAAATATCTTCCATACCTTTTGCACCAAGCTGGGTATCAAATATTCTGAACGATATCTTATGATTAAGTATCATGGTGGTCTGCATAGATACATCCAGGATGAAATATAGTTTCTGTACATCTCGTCCTTGGGCATGAGCTAACGATATGCCATCAAAATTGAGCAGAATCTTAAACAAAAAAAGCGAAAATTTGGGCTTGGGAACCCCTCATAGAAAAAGCAAGGAAAGGGTGGCCCCAACCTGCAAAAAAAGGACAGAAAAAATATGGACAAATTCAAGGCAACCAGTCCAAGCCACAAGAAAAGAAGGACACCGAAAAGAAAAAGAAATATATCAGGAAGTGGTGTGACTTCCATAAGAGACCTTGTCATAACACTGTTGATTATCACTCAAAGAAGTCGTTGGTGTCTAAGGTGAAATCCTTTGAATCATATGTGGATTCCAACTCTGAGTTAGAAACAGAAAGGGGGAGACAGATGAATCAGATGTGGGTTCCAACTCTGAGTTAGAACCAGAAAGGGGGAGATAGATCATTGACAATAATCCAATGCTACCATTGCTACCACCAAGCTCCAGCCCGGTGAACTAGATGAGCCAGAGGAAGGCAAGTGTATTTTTCATTCACATATTTGGGTAAAAGATACCCCGCTGCACTTCATCGTTGATAGCAAAATCCAAAATAACCTCATCCAATAGAGGTCATAAAGTGGCTAGCACTACCGACAACGTTGCACCCACAACCCTACACCATTGGATGGCTCCGCCAAGGAAGCAATCTCTACGTCATCCAACAGTGTTGCCTGTTATAAGACATCAAGCCCTTCAAAGACGAGTTATTGTGTTATGTTGCTCCTCTCAAATTTTGTAATTTTCTTTTGGGCCAACCTTATTTATGCAAACGTCATGCTATATATGATTCTAGACCTTACATTGTTATTATTACTTTGAACAAGAAAATGTACAGGATACTCGAGGCAGTCCCATCTAGTGTTATTTCCTTGATATTTTCCAAGAAATGCAGGAAGGTCATCTCTCAGACTGGGAAGTTTTTCTTTGTTGTGATTCTCTCTCAGAGTGAGTGAATTATTGCAACCACATCCAGGGCCTCCGCAGCCGACATCTCCACACATCAGAAGCAAGTGGATAAGGTAGTGGAAGAATACTCATATATATTCTCCTCACCTACCGAGGTACCTCTCCACAGTCAGGTAAAGCATCCTATCGATCTGACCCCCAACACACCACTACCCAATGGGCCATTCTATCGCCGCTCTCTGTTAGAGAGTGAGGAGATCGAGCAATAAATCCAAGAACTGCTCCACAAGGGGCACATCCATCCCAATTCATCGCCTTGTGGGAGCCTAATTGTGTTGGTGCAGAAGAAAGACAGGACCTGGCAACTTTGCATTGACTATCGGGCTTTGAATAAAATCATAGTCAGGAACTAGTACCCGATTCCATGAATCTATGACCTCCTTTATCATCTCACAAGGCCCAAATAATTTTGTAATATTGATCCGAAGTATGGCTACCAACAGGTCTGAATAGAATAGACAAATGTATGGAAGATCGCCTTCAAGTCAAAAGAAGGTCTTTTTGAATGGTTGGTCATGCCCTTTAGTTTGAAAAATGCTCCATCCACTTTCATGAGGATGATGGATGATATTCTGTGACCTTTCACCAATACTTTTGTAGTGGTGTATCTGGATGACATCTTCATCTACAAAAGGACTTGGGTGTAACACTTGCAACATATTCAACAGGTTATGCACACCCTATGGTAGTACAAGCTATATGCCAACTTGGAAAAATGCTCCTTCGGCATGGACAGGTTCCATTACCCGGGATACATCATTCATCAACATGGTGTACATGTGGATCCATCCAAGATCTAGGTCATCTGTGACTGGCTAGTCCCAACCACACTCACTGAGATTCAGATCTTCTTGGGCCTTTCCAATTTCTATTGTAGGTTCGTGTTGGGATTCTCCCATATTGCATGGGCCCTTAGCCAAGTAACCAGGGGTGGTGGTAAGGAAAACTTTGTGTGGCGCATGTCCCAACAATAAGAATTCAATTATTTGAAGAAACACTTGTGCTCAGCCCCAATAATTTAACTACCAAACCTACATGATCCCTTTGATATCGAGACAAATGCTTCAGACTATGTTGTGGCATCATTCTCACTCAGCATGGCCACCCTGTGCATTATCATAGTGAGACACTATCACATGATGTCCATAAGTACCCTAATTACGACAAATAAATGTGTTCCATTTTGAAAGCCTATCGCCAGTGGAGACATTACATTCTTAGGAAGGAGACAATCATCCACATTGATCATAATCCACTCCAGTTCATGCAAACACAAGGAAAATTGTAGAATGACCGTCATTAGAAGTGGTTCACATAATTGCAGCAGTTCCACCTCAATATCAAGTATAAAATAGGAAGTACCAACCGAGTCGTTGATTTCCTTAGCCAACCTCCAGTCGCATAACTCACCACGGTGTTAGACTCTTGTGGCCACAATACCTTTGGATGGCCCCACATCTATGAGACAGACCCGAACTTCACCACCACCTACCAAATCTTCGGTGAAAACTCACTTGTTGCTAATTTCCATCTTCAATATGGGTTGTTGTGCCATATGGGCCATCTCTACATTCCATCAAGCAAGTGAGTGAAGATGATTTGCGAATCCCATTACAATCGGGTGGAAAGACACTTCATCATCGAAAAGGTAGTGGCAGTACTATAGAAACATGTCTACTGGCCAAAACTTCCAAAGGATGTGGGCAAGTATATTAGGTCCTCCACTACCTGTGTTATTACCAAACCGACCACTAAGAAATAGGGCATGTACACCCCTCTGCCTACTCCTAACAAGCCATGGGAATCCATATCAATGGACTGCATGTCAGGCCTTCCATCCACCAAGAGGGGAAATGACTATTTTTTGTGGTTGTTGATTGCTTTTCCAAGATGGCGATTATGGTCGCCTGTAAGAAGAGCATCACAAAAGAGGCCACTACCAAGCTCTTATTTGAATGAGTATGGGTACAATTTGGAATCCTGATGCAGGAGCATCGCCAACTCATCAAGCGAGCCAACGTGGAAGTGGAGGACAACTGGACAAGGCAGCACAAATTTTAAAAATGCCTTGAAGTTGTTGCGCGAACATAAATGTAACAATTTATTGAAGCGCACTTGTATAATGTAATGGACCTTGAGAGGATTGCTCTCGTCCTTAGTAGGTAGAGGCATTTAAAGTAGTTAATGTAAAGTAGATAGAATTTAATTCTAGACTAGACAGTTGTAGAGCACAAGAGGGAAACATAATATAGACACCCTCATTGTGCATTGTAACATTATTATGAAGCAACATTATTGAAGAAGGAGCAAGTGCATGCAGAGAGCTGTGTAAGAACACCCATGTACAGATCTTGAATTAATAGAAGGAAATTGATTCAAATTCACGGTTTTGTGTCTTTTCTCTATGTATTGATGTTGATATGCTCATGAATGTTTACTTCCTATTATACCTTTGCTTTTATATGTTGTGTATATGATTTCATGTTCTGAGTGAAGTCTAAAAAGGTGATGGAATGAGTTTCAATTGTTTCTCTATTTGAGCCAGAGGATTCCTGCAAGGAGTGCAGTGGAAGTGTCCGCAAGGAGTGCGTTGACAGAGGGTTCAGATAGGGTCGCTTTTGTTCTCATTCTCTCAAAAGTGCAGTTGGGCATATGAGCCATGCAAGGAGTGCACAGGCCAAGTGAAGTTCAGGGTTGTTAACCTGAGTGAGAAGTTGAAGGACTATTGTTGCAGGTGTGCGCAGAGTCGAAAAGTTTCAAGCACTTGAAGTGTTTGAAAGTCTGCCACAAGAAGTGCATGCAGGGATCTTTTGGAAGCTCAGGAAGGGTAAGGACTTCAAATCTGCTTAAGGGAAGCAAAGAGTGTTGTGTCGCGAAGTGTTTGAACAAGATTCGTAAGTTGCGTGTAGGAGGACGAGTTCCGTGGAGGAGCACTTNATCGCCAAGCAAAGATAGATGGTCGGTATTCTCTGAGGAGAATTCGCGACATCCCATGGTCGTCAGATATTAAGGAGGTACATGGGAGATATTGCAGGTATTCCCGAAAGGTTTAAAGCTCAGGATAGATAGATCCATTAATCCAATCCATCCAGGACCGTTGGATTATTTACGAAATCACCTATTGGGATTTTGTGAGAGGAGAGTCAAATATTTGGCAACGGGAATCGTGAAATCATGATAAGCGATATCCCGACAGTTAAAGGATAGCGTGGGCCATAGTGGAGTTAGTGGAGGATAGGTGGCATGAGTTATCGGGATATCATAGTGAGAAGTCCTGAATTATTGACATTAGGATTCGCGATCCCGCGAAGTCCGAAGTCCTGACACGATAAGGGATCATTGAAAAGTCAAAGAAGTGAGCTCATCGGAGTTTCGACATATCACGAGTAGGGAGTCGGTAAAGTGAATGGCTCGATATCGCGAGTGGAAAAATCGTGATAGGGGAAGTCCCGATAGGAAAGGGGAAAGGTCAGCGTTGACTCACATCAGGGTTTGGGGATTCGAAACACCAGGGCTCGACCATTGACCTCGCGACATCGTGAATTCCGATCTCCCGATTGTAATAAGGGAATCGCGTGAGAGTTCTATGGGTGTAGATTTCCCGATAGGGAAATAAAAGAACCAGTTAGTGGTCTTCAGGCCAATGAAATAAAAGATCCTATGAGCGGACGTGCTTTAAGGGCATGACTGTGTCAAAAGTGGTATCAGAGCACGAAAATATTCTTTTCTTTCTGTAGCAGAGAAGGGAAAGAGAATTCACCATGTCGCCAAGAAGAGATAGGCAACCACCTAATCCATAGGATAGGGAGGTGCAAAGAAGAAGAGGTAGGCAGATGGAAGATCTAGCCATAGAGAGACAAATGCATGATCTACAAACCAGACTCGAAGGCATGGAAGCAACGCAAAGATGCACAACTAGCGCAAGGGATCTGAGTGATTTCGAAAGTGAAGCTGAAGCTGAACATGAAGAGGAAGTTGTAGCCAAAGATGCATCAAACGAGCGTTTGATCAAAGCTATTGCAAGGATGGGTGCAAGAGCAAAGATGGACATTCCAGTTTACAAGGGAAACTTGGATGCAGTGGAGCTTCTAGACTGGATCAGAGCTCTAGACACATACTTTGGCTATGAATATTTCGAAGAGGAAAAGAAAGTCAGGCATGCTGTCACTAGATTGAAAGGACATGCAACATTGTGGTGGGATGAACTACAAGCTTACAGATGCTGCAAAGGCAAGCAAAAAATTAAGATCTAGGATAGGATGATCGTGAAAATGAAGGAGAAATTCATCCCCAGGGATTATCAAATTACTCTGTTCAGAAGGATACAGAACCTGAGACAGAAGCTGATGACAGTGAAGGAATACACTGAGGAATTCTATAAACTAAACATCAGAGAAGGTCATCGGAAAAGCGATGATGAAAAAGTTGCTAGATATATGAATGGCCTGAGATATGATATCCAGGATGAGATGAGCATGGTAACCATCCGAATGGTGGAAGATGCTTATCAGATGGCTCTGAAAGCTGAAGATAAGCTGAGCCCAAAGCAAGGTCAAAGGGGTCGAGGTAGAAGTTATCCCAGAGGCAAATTGGTTGCCCAAGAAAAATATCAGAATCCAAGGAAGACTGGAAGAAACCTCAGACTCGAGTAGAGAGAGGTGGAAGCTCACAGCAAGGGTGATATGCTGAACAGAAAGGACATCATAATGAGCAGAGAGGAGATTATGCTGACAACAACACTTTTCCTCGTACCAGAGGTAGAGGAAGAGGAAGAGGTGGAGTAATCGCATGCTTTACATGTGGGAAAAATGGGCACAAGTCATTCGAGTGTCCAAAGAAAAGGAAAGAAACTAGAGAAACTCACATCGCCGAGGCACAGAGGCAAAATGTTGAGGCAGAAGATGTTGAAGGTGGAAGATCGCTGGTGATGCAGAAGGTTCTCTTAACACTAGAGAAAGAAGTGGAAAGTTTAGTCCAAAGGGCTAGACTTTTCAGAACATCTTGCAAGACCAAGGACAGGGTGTGCAAGGTCATTATAGATAGCAGTAGCATAGATAATCTCGTTTCAACTGAGGTGGTAGAGAAGCTGGAGCTGGAGACAACTGATCATCCAATCCCATACAAAGTTTTGTGGCTACAGAAAAGACACCAGGTAACTGTCACTAAACAGTGCTTAGTTGAATTTAAGATAGGAGGATATAATGATAAGATTTTGTGTGATGTCATTCCTATGGATGTTTGTCATCTATTGCTAGGTAGACCATGGAAATATGATAGAAATGTGATTCATGATGGGAGAATGAACACATATACCCTGGAGAAGAATGGGAGGACACACATGTTGCTTCCAAAAAAGGATAAGGAGGTGAAGCCGAAAGTAAGCAACACAGTACTTATCATGAGTGGGAAGGAACTTCTTAATGAGGTTAAGAAGAAGGAGGATCCACAATTCTTTGTGGTCAGGAAACCGAGGATTGTTCTGACTAGTACAAAGGTAGATGATCTACCAGAAGAAGTTCAAGAACTGCTGGAAGAGTTCACTAACATCATAGTGGATGAACTACCTCGTTCATTGCCACCGATCGGGAGTGTGAGTCATCACATTGATCTCATACCAGGAGTTAGTTTTCCAAACAAAGCCACGTACA
>JASDQU010109095.1:93947-111967 GCA_032191745.1 Picea mariana
TCCGAAGTCCCGACACGATAAGGGATCATTGAAAAGTCAAAGAAGCGAGCTCATCAGAGTTTCGTCATATCACGAGTTGGGAGTTAGTAAAGTGAATGGCTTGATATCGCAAGTGGAGAAAACGTGATAGGGGAAGTCTTGACAGGAAAGTGGAAAGGTCAACGTTGACTCACATTGGGGTTCGGGGATTCGAAACACCAGCGCTCGACCATTGACCTCGTGACATCATGAAGTCCGATCTCCCGATTGTAATAAGGGAATCACGTGAGAGTTCTGTGGGTGTGGATTTCCCGATAGGGAAATAGAAGAACCGGTTAGTGTTCTTCAGGCCAATGAAAGAGAAGATCCTATGAGCAGATGTGCTTGAAGGGCGCGACTGCATCAAATCCCAAAACAATTATCTCAGATCGGGACAGATGGTTCCTTAGCACATTATGGTCGAGCCTCTAGTCACTGATGAACACCAAGCTCACCAAATCCACTATTTTCCACCCCTAGACAGATGGTCAAACTAAGGTCATCAATCAGACGATCGCGCATATCCTATGCATGTACTATTCCAAGAACCCCCACACATGGGATGAGAGTCTTCCCTATGTTCATTATAGCTACAACCAAGCCTTACATAGCTCAATCAACCACAACCCCTTTTAGATGGGGTTGGGATTCCAACCATTGGGTACCATGGATGTTGCACTACCCCTCGTGGCCACCTCATATGACTCATCCCCTACTCCAACTGAAGCTGACAAAGCCACCCAGTTCATTGAGCGGATCGAGCACATCCACCAATAGGTTCAGGATATTTTACAGAAATCCAATGCTAAGTATAAGAAATGCCATGATCAACATCGGGTGCCACATAAGTTTCAGGTGGGATACAAAGTTTGGTTGCACTTGGAGAAAGAATTCCTTATAGGGCCCCATCGGAAGCTTCCCCCACTCCAATATGGACCTTACACCATCACTAAGGTTGTAGGTGACAATGATTTTGGTCTCAGCATTCCCCCTTTCCTTGGCCTTCACCCAATGTTCAGTGTGGCTCTCCTTCAGCCATATTTCCCACCGTTATTAGACACCTCAGAGACAATAGAACAGTTGACACCAATAGAGCTCAACCCTGACTGCATGCAACAAGAATCCAGTGATCATATTGTGGACAAATAGTTCAAGGGAACTTAACAACAAAGTATCCAACTTTATTGAGTTGTCAAACCAGGACAACTCCTACACCAAGGCAAGTTGCTCACCAGGGGCCAAATTCAAAATAAATTTCCTCATTTAATGGGGGAAATAAACACAATGGAGACCATTAGTTCATAAGGGGGGAGGATTGATCCATATGGATTGCGATGGCCTCCCACCTATTCCAACTGGTTCATTTTGGAAGTTTTTTCCTAGTTTTAGGGTCCCTGACTTCTAGGGTCATTTTGAGGCCCTAAACAACGTTTTTAGGGATCGCCATAGTTGTATGGGACTTAGAGTTAGAGTCTTCGGAAAAATGTGTATTCCTTAGATAGACCTTTCAAATGGGCTATCATGCGCCTAAAACAAAGATCATATGCAAAAGTTACGACCTTGGGAAGTTAATGTACTAACTTACCCCACATGACTTTTGGTGCTTCATCTCCTAGGGTTAGTTTTTTGGATGTCTAGGGTTTTGGAATTCATTATTCTTGTCAAAAGGAATTTAGATTCTCATTGTAATTATATTCTTGCGAATGAGTGAAACCGTCACATCTCTTCTCAGAGATAATCCACCACCATTCCAACAAGCTTATTTTTCATTGCATTTTACAGTTTCAACTTATTTCCTTATTGAATAGAAACCAATTTTACTATATCTCTGTTATTATGTGTTAAGCATATTTTAATAATATGTATTCATTTTGTTCTACTCATAAAATCCGTATCAGTGGTATCAGAGTGGTCTTCTCCTAGTCATTCGTAATGCATGTCCCCAACGAGGCCAGGGTATAAATAATTGGGTCTCGAGCTTGTTTCCCTTGAGTACAAAATCTCTCGCACTCCCAAGATATCTCTCATGGAGGTAGAAACAAAATATTATGGGATAGGATATCCTTTCAAAATGTTTCTCGAGGAATCCCTCATGTAATATAGGAATGATATGATGGATAGTTTTGCGCAAATCCTTTGGCGTGTACCAACAGGCAACACATCTTCCTCAAGAAAAGGCATCACCCCCTTCAAGATACAAATCAACTTTGATATTGCTATATTTGAATGTAATATAGACGCATATGTTGTATAAAAATAGTTAAATCTACTAGAAGGGTATTTCTTTGTCCATAAATTTTTGAATAGAGAAAATATTACTTTTGCACTCCTCAAAATCGTTCCCCATGTCAAAGATTTGTGGGAAAATTTTTGTGAGAAAAGGGAAACAAAGGAACCCTCATTATTTACAGTCATGGTAACCTGGGTGTCCTTCAGGGACATTATTAAGGAACAATACTACCCTGTTGGAAGTTATGATGACATGTATATGATATGGACCACACTGCGGCAAGAAAGAGACCAAGTAGTTCTTGAGCTCACAAATATCTTCCATACCTTGCACACCAAGATGGGTATAAAATATTATGAATGACATATGGTGCTCAAGTATCATAATGGTATGCATAGATAAATCCAATCTGAAATGAATTTTCTATACATATCGTCCTTGGGAACAACCTAGTGATATGACATCCAAATTGAGCAGAAGATTAAACAAAAGATGCGGAAATTTGGGCCGGGGAACCCTGCACAACAAAAACAAATAAAGGGAGGCCCCAACCCATAGAAAAAAGGATAGAGAAAATATGGATAGCCTCAAAAAAACAATTCCAATCCACAAGAAAAGAAGGGCACCGAAAAGACAAAGAAAGATATTGGGAATTGGTGCGACTTCCATAAGAGCCCCTGACATAACATTGTTCATTTCTACTCAAAGAAGTTGCCAGTGGCTAATATGAAAGCCTATGAATTAGATGTGGGTTCCAACTCTAAGTTAGAACCAGAAAAGGGGAGACAGATCATTGACGTGGAAGCTAGTGCTACCATTGCTACCACCAAGCTCCAACCCCATGAACCAGATGAGCCAGAGTAAGGTGAGTGCCTTTTTCATTCATAGATGTGGGTGAAAGGTACCCCATTGCACTTTATTGTTGATAGCGGTAGCCAGAAGAACCTCATATCATCATAGGCCGTCAAGTGGCTAGTCCTGCAGACAACATCGCACCCACAACCCTACACCGTTGGATGGCTACACTAAGGAAGTGATCTCCGCGTCATCCAACAGTGTCGCCTATTGTACAACATCAAGCCCTTCAAAGGCAAGGTATTGTGTGATGTTTCTCCTCTCTAAGTTTGTAATTTTCTTTTGGGCCAACCTTTTTAATGGAAACTTCATACTATATATCATTCTATGCCTCATAGTGTTGAAATTGTACAGGACACTCGAGGCAGTCCCACCTAGTGTTATTTCCTTGATCTCTACCAAGCAATGCAAGAAGGTCATCTCTCAGACCAGGAAGTTTGTCTTCTTCGTGATTCACTCTCAAAGTGAGTGAAATATCATAGCCACATCGAGGGCCCTCCATGGCTGACCTCTCTACATAGTAGAAGCAAGTGGATAAGGTTGTGGAAGAATACTCAGATATATTCTCCTCACCTACCAGGGTACCTCTTCATTGTCAAGTCAAGCATCCCATCGATCTCACCACACCACCATCCAATAAATCAATCTACCACTGCTCTCTGTTAGGAATGAGGATATCAAGCACCAGATCCAAGAATTTCTCCACAAGGGGCACATCCATCCCAGCTCATTTCCTTATGGGAGCCCAATCGTGTTGGTGTAGAAGAAATATGGGACGTGGTGACTCTGCATTTATTATCGAGCCTTGAATAAAATCACATTCAAGAACTGATACCCAATTCCCTAAATCAATAACCTCCTTGCTTAGCTTACGGGGGCTAAATACTTCAGTAAGATTGATCTGAAGTCTAGCTCCCACTAGGTCCCAATAGAACAGAAAAATGTATGGAAGACTGCCTTAAAATCAAAAGAAGGTTTTTTTGAATGGATTATCATGCCCTTTGTTTTGAAAAATGCTCCAGCCTCTTTCATGAGGATGGTTGATGATATCCTGCAACCTTTCACCAATACTTTTGTTGTGGTGTATCCGAATGACATCCTCATCTACATCAAGACTTGGGCATAACACTTGCAAAATATTCAGTAGGTTCTGCACACCCTGCGGTAGCACAAGATATATGCCAAATTGGAAAAATTCTCCTTCATCATGGACATGGTCCATTACCTGGGCTACATCATTGATCAGCCTAGTGTATATGTGGATCTAGCCAAGATCCAGGTCATCTGTGACTAGCCAACCCCAACCACACTCACTGAGCTTCAGATATTCTTGGGCCTTACCAATTTCTTCACATGTTCATGTCGGGATTCTCCCATATTGCATGGGCCCTCAACCAAGTAACTAGGGCTGGTGGTAAGGAAAAAAATTTGCAGGGCTTGTCCCAACAACAAGTGTTCGATGATTTGAAGAAACACTTGTGCTCAACCCCAATACTTTCATTACTAGACCTGCAATATCCCTTTGATATTGAGATAGATGCTTCATACTATGTTATGGGTGTCGTTCTCACTCAGCACAGCCACCCTATGGCCTATCATAGTGAGACACTATCATATGATGTACATAAGTACCCTACTTATGATAAATAAATGTGCTTCATTGTTCAATCATGTCGCCAAAGGAGACATTACATTCTTAGGAAGGAGACAAACATACTCACTCATCATAATCCACTGCAGTTCATGTAGACACAAAGAAATTTGCAGAATGACCTCCATCAGAAGTCGTCCACATACTTGCATCAGTTCCTCCTCAACATCAAGTATAAAACAAGAAGTACCAACTGAGTCGTTGATTTCCTTAGCCAACCTCCAGTCGTGACACTCACCACAATGATAGACTCTTGTAGCCATGAGACCTCCAGATGGTCCCACCTCTATGAGACAGACCCTGACTTCGCCACCACCTAAAAAATGTTGGGCACAAATTTAGTTGTCACTAATTTCCATCTTTAGGATGGGTTGTTGTGCCATCTGAGCCATCTCTGCATTCCATCAAATTATCGAGCGAAGATGATTTGGTAATCCCACTACAATTGGGTGGTAGGACACTTCGGTGTTGAAAAGATAGTGGCGTTACTACATAAACATTTCTACTAGCCGAAACGTCGACACGATGTGGGGAAATGTATCAGGTCATGCATTGTTTGTGTTATTTCCAAATCGACCACCAAGAAATAGGGCTTGTACACCCCTCTGCCTAATCCTGACAGGCCATGGGAATCCATGTCAATGGACTACATGTCAGGCCTTTTGTCAACCAAGAGGGGAAATGACTATGTTCTTGTGGTTGTTGATCGATTTTCTAAGATGGTGATGTTGGCCCCCTGTAAGAAGAGCATCACAGCAGAGGCCACTACCAATATCTTCTTCGAACGAGTATGGGTACATTTTGGAATCCTACAAACCATTGTCTCAGATTGGGATAGTCGGTTCCTCATCACATTATGGTCGAGCCTCTGGTCATTGCTGGACACCAAGCTCACCAAATCTATTGCTTTCCACCTCCAGACAGATGGTCAAACTGAGGTCGCCAATCAGATGATCATGCACATCCTACACATGTACAATTATAGGAACCCCTGCACATGGGATGAGAGTCTTCCCTATGTTCAACATAGCTACAACCGATCCCTACATATATCAACTGACCACAACCCCTTTCATATGTGGTTGGGATTCCAACCATTGGGTCCCATGGATGTTACACTACCCCTTGTGGCCACCTCGACTGACTCATCCCCTGCTCCAACTGAAGCTGACAAAGCCACCTGGTCCATTAAACGGATCCAACACATCCACCAGCAGGTTAAGGATATGTGACAGAAATCCAATTCCAGGTACAAGCAGTGCCATGATCAACATAGGGTGCCACATAAGTTTTAGGTGAGAGACAAAGTTTGGTTTCACTTGCATAAATAATTCCTTATAGGGCCCCATAAGAATCTTCTCCCACTTTGTTATGGACCTTACACCAACACCAAGGCAATAGGTGACAATGCTTTTGAGCTCAACATTCCCCCTTTCCTTGTCGTGCACCCAATTTTCTGTGTGGCTCTCCTTAGGCCATATTTCCCACCATTATTGGACATGAAATGCAACAAGAATCCAGTGATTATATTGTGGACAAACATTTCAATGGAAATTGATAGGAAAGGATCCATATTTATCGAGTTGTCAACGTAGGACAACTCCTCTACCAAAACAAGTGGCTCACCAGGGACCAAATTCAATAGACATTTCCTCATCTAATGGGGGAACTCAACGCAATGGATACCATTTATTCCTAAGGTGGGAGGATTGATCCAAATGGATTTTAATGGCTTCCCACCTATTATAACTAGTTCAGTTTGGCAATTTTCCAATTTGGCCGTTTTTTCCAAGTTTTCGGGTCCTTGACTTCCGGGGTTGTTTTGAGGCTCTAAAACATGATTTTAGGGATTGCCATAGTTAGACTAGACATTGAGTTAGATTTTGACATTAAAATGTGTATTCCTCGGATATACCTTTCAATGGGCTATCGTGCACATAAAACAAAGATTGTATGAAAAAGTTACGACCTCGAGAAGTTGATGTACTAACTTACCCCAACGGGGCCCACATGACTTTTGGCGCTTCATATACTAGGGTTAGGGATTTTAATGTCTAGGGTTTTGGAATTCATTATTATTGTCAAAATGCATTCAGAGCCTCATTTTGATCATCTTATTGAGAATGAGTGCAACCGTCACATCTCTTCTCAAAGATAAGCCGCCACCATTCCAAAAAGCTTTTTTTCCGCTCCATTTTACAGTTTCAGCTTATTTCCTTATTGAATAGAAACCAGTTTTACTATATCTCTGTTATTATGTGTTAAAAATCTTTTAATAATCTATATTCATTTCATTTTGATTATAAAATGTGGATCAATGCTATCAGATAGTTCTTCTCCTTGTCGTTTGTAATGCATGTCCCCGACGAGGTCAGGGTACAAAGAATTGGGTCTCGATCTTGTTTCCATTCAAGACAAAAGATCTCACACACCCAAGATATCTCTCATGGAGGGAGAAAATAAAGATGACGGGATAGGATAACCTTTCAAAATGTTTCTCAAGGAAACCCTCATGCAACAGAGGAATGAGATGATGGATAATTTTGCACAAATCCTTTGGCGACTACCAACATGTGAGGCATCTTCCTCAAGCGGAGGTGCCACCCCCTTCAAGGTACAAATCAACTTTTATATTCCTATATTTGAATGTCAGATAGACATAGATGTTGTAGACAAATGGTTGAATCTACTAGAAGGGTATTTCTCTTTCCATAACCTTTTGAATAGATAAAATATTACTTTTGCACTCCTCAAAGTAGTTCCCCGTGTGAAAGATTGGTGGGAAACTTTTTGTGAGCAAAAGGAAACAGAGGAACCATCATTATTTAAAGTTGCAGTCACCTGAGATTCCTTCAGGGATTCTATTAAGGAAACATACTACCCTGTCATAATTTATGACGACCTATATACAAAATGGACCACACCGCGGAAGGAAAGAGACCAAGTAGTGCACGAGTTCACAAATATCTTCCATACCTTGCGAACCAAGCTGGGTATCAAATATTGTGAGCGACATCTAGTGATCAAGTATAATGGTGGTATGCATAGACACATCCATACTAAAATGGAGTTTATGGACATCTCTTACTTGCACACGGCCTACCAATATGTCGTCAAAATTGAGCATAAGCTTAAACAAAAGAGGCGAAAATTTGGGCATGGGAACCCCTCACAGCAAAATAAAGGAAAGGGCAGCCCCAAACTATAGAGAAAAGGACATAGAAAATATGGATAGAATTAGGACAACCATTCCATGCCTCAACTAAAGAAGGACACCAAAAAGACAAATAAAGATACCGGAAAGTGGTGTGACTTCCATAAGAGCCCCTAGCATAACATTGTTGATTTCTGCTCAAAGTAGTCATTGGTGGCTGAGGTGAAAGTCTCTGAATATGATGTGGGTTTTGTATCTAAGTCAAAACCTGAAATAGGGATATGGATCATTGATGTGGAACCTAATGCTACCATTTCTACCAACAAGCTCCATCCCAGTGAACAAGACGATCCATAGAAAGGTGAGAGAATTTTCATTCACAGATGTGGATGAAAGGTACCCCATTGCACATCTTTGTTGATAGAGGTAGCTAGAAGAACCTCATCTCAACAGAGGTCATCAAACAACTATCCCGACCAACAATTTTTCACCCAAAACCCTACACCATTGGATGGATTCACCAAGGAAATGATCTCCACGTCAACCAACAATGTCACATGTTTTACGACATTAATCCCTTCAAAGATGAGGTATTGTGTGATTTTTCTCCTCTCGAATTTTGTAATGTTCTTTTGGTCCAACCTTATTTATAGAAACGTCATGTTGTATATGAGTCTAAGCCTTGCAGTTTTATTATTACTTTGAACAATAAATTGTAAAGGATACCTGAGGTAGTCCCACCTAGTGTTATTTCCTTGATTTCTGCCAAGCAATCCAGGATTGTCATCTCTACAAACATGAATTTTTTCTTCTTCGTTATTCACTCTCAGAGTGAGCGAAAGATCGTAGCCACATCCAGGGCATCCATGGTCAACCTCTCCACACAACAGATGCAAGTGGATATTATCATGGAAGAATACTCAGATATCTTCTCCTCACCTACCGGGGTACCTTTACACTGTCAGGTCAAGCATCCCATCGATCTGACCCCCAACGTGCTGCTACCCAATAGGATAGTATATCGTCTCTCTCTGTTAGAGAATGAGGAGATCAAGTGACATATCCAAGAACTGCTCCATAAGGGGCACATGTGTCCCATCTCATCACCTTGTGGGAGCCCAATCATGTCGGTGTAGAAGAAAGACGGTACCTGGAGACTCTGCATTGACTACTAGGCCCTGAATAAAATCATAGTTAGGAACCGGTACTTGATTCCATGAATAGATGACCTCATTTATCAGCTCACGGGGTCCAAATACTTCAATAATATTGATCTAAAGTTTGGCTATCACCAGGTCCCAATATAACAAACATATGTATGGAAGACTTCCTTCAAGTCAAAAGAAGGTCTTTTTGAATGGTTGGTCATGCCCTTCGGTTTGACAAATGTTGCAACGACTTTCATGAGGACAATGGGAAACATCATGTGACCTTTCACCAATACGTTTATAGAGGTGTATCTGGATAACATCCTCATATACAAGAAGACTTAGGTGTAACACTTGCAACATATTCAATAGGTTCTTCACACCCTACGACAACACAAGCTATATGCCAACTTGGAAAAATTCTCCTTCAGCATGGATATGGTACATTACCTGGGCTACATCATTGATCAACATGGTGTACATGTGGATCCAAACAAGATCCTGTTCATCCGTGAATTTCCAACCCCAACCAGACTCACTGAGCTTCAAAGCTTCTTGGGCCTTGCCAGTTTCTATTGCAATTTCATGTTGGGATTCTCCCATATTGCATGGGCCCTCAACCAAGTAACTAGGGTTGGTGGTAAGGAAAAAATTGTGTGGGGCATGTCCAAACAAAAAACGTTCGATGATTTTAAATAATGCTTGTGCTCAACCTCAGTACTTTCATTACCAGACCTGCACCAGTCCTTTGAGATCGAGACATATGCTTTAGACTATTTTGTGGGCATCGTTCTCACTCAGCATGACCACCTCATGCCTTATCATAGTGAAACACTATCAGATGTTATCTGTAAGTACCCTACTTACAAAAAATAAATGTACTCCATTGTGCAAGCCTGCCACTAGTGGAGACATTACATTCTTGGTAAGGAGACAGTCATTCACATTGATCATAAGCCACTGCAATTCATGTAGACATAAGGTAAATTGTAGAATGACTACCATCATAAGTGGTCCACATACTTGCAACAGTTCCACCTCAGCATCAAGTATAAAATAGGAAGTACCAACTGAGTCGTTGATTGCATCAGTCGACCTCTAGTTGCAACACTCACCAAGGTGATAGACCCTTGTGGCCACGAGACCTCTAGATTCCCCCACCTCTATGACACAGACTATTACTTAGCCACCACCTACCAAATGTTGGGCACAAACTCAGTTGTCGCTAATTTCCATCTTCAGGATGGGTTGTTGTGCCATCTGGTCCATCTATGCATTCCATCAAGTGAGCGAACAAAGATGATTTTGGAATCCCACTACAGTCGGGTGGTAGGACACTTCATATTTGTTATCGGGCTAATTGTTAAGTGCGGACACAAATCAATCCCCCTAGATTCACTATGAAACTAGAAAAAAACAAGACAATACACTACTCTTTCCTTAGATTTGATTATCAAATGAGAAATGGATCTAGAACATACTTTTTAAATATTGAAGATCCAATTTCTCCAATGCAATCCAAGCTCTGTCACAAGGTTTATGAGAAATATCTACAAATAAACACAAACCAATGAATACAAGAATAAAAGATTCTATTTGATATGAAACTATGTACGTGATCAAGGAATCATACAATATGGACATATAATATTCATAGAGGAAAGAAAAGTATATATGTATTAAAGACTGTGGAAGAAATATACAACCAGATGCTTTGATGTCTTTAGGTTCCTTCCAACAGCTCCTTGCTTCCCACACACTTCTTTCTCCAATGGATTATGAGACTATGGATTTGATAGCTGCTCACAATCTATCTTGACAAAGAAAAGCTCAAATCCATTCTAACCAAGATAACAATCTCAAGCCAAAACAACTAACTTTCTCCATGAGATCTCCTCTCCTTTTATAAATTGAAGAGGATAAGGTGAGGAGGTTAGGATGATCCCACTAAATCATGAAAGTGAGTAAGATCCAAACCGTTCGGAGGCCACCTCACCATAGAATCTTATCCTTCTAGAAGCATCGAGAAAATGCTCGTTTTTCCCATGTATGAAGGTTGCATCCACTGCACCCTAGCTGTAATGTAGCCTATGGAAACTCCGAAGTCTAGCTATAGTGCAACCTATAGAAATCATGCATTTCCACACCCAGTGTATAGAGAAACATGCAAAAATCCTCTTTAATAGGGTTTTACAAAGGAAAATACAACTTCTTCTCTTAGGAAAAGTTCTTCTCCCTTGTTTCTTCAGGAATTCAGGCCACTGACCCCTCTGAAGGAAACAAATAGGTTTACGTCATTAACGGTCATAAGTGTGATGAAAATAATGTGTAACAGAGAGTCCCCCAAAGTATCAAGTTAGAACAGAGTGATAGATGAAATAATTTGTCGAGTGTGTGTAGGGAACAAGGAACACGTCAATCGTAAACCTGCCAACAAACAAGGAAATACAGTACAATAATATATCATCACTGAGGTAGGCATTCCCATACTCAGAATACTAATGACTCAAATCCTAAATGACGACATGCGAAGACCCATGTCAAGTAATACAGGTCATGGCCACCAAACATACACTTGGGATCCATACCATTATGACTCAAATACAAATATAGCCACCAAACATACACTGTGGAGCTATGTGTTAAGTACTCAAATTTGAACATAGCCACGAGACATACAATGTGGATCTATGCAATAATTCAATATGAATATACTCCAATGCAACCTGAATCTGTTAAAAAGATTCATGGTCTTCATCTCCATCACTCTATAGTACGAATATAACCATATGAATACAAGTACTAAAGTTGAACATGGTATAAACCACTTGATTACCAGTCATTAGTGAATACTATTAACAAGTGCGAGAGAAAATCACCATTAATGTCAATGAATCCCAAGGTACACTCGTACAATCCAACGAATGTGAATCAATGATTTGAGGTCGAACACTCAATGGAATATTTTGATCATGAGTCAATAATGAAAACCCATTGTCGAAAGTGAGGAAACCTACCATTAAGGCATGCAAGTTCCAATGTACCAATTAGTTTCTAAGTCTGATTCCTAGATAATGAGTTGAAGTCGACAGGAAAAGAATCATCATAGGAGGGCCTTAATGTATCCCCCATCAATGACACAAAATGGGTAACAATATTTGAAGTAGATTAGAGTAACCAATGATTTAGGAATGACTCGAGGATGGCCAACGTAATAGAAGGCTTAACGACTGCAGAAATGGCTGACGCAATAAAAGGATTTCTGGGTAGAACTTCTCTTTGAACATATTGACGACACAACAACTATCTTCAAAACACTGAATCAACGACATGAATCACAGACCAATTTGTAATCTTATAAAGGAGTATGATCAAGAGACAAGTGGATTTTCCAACCTAGACACAAAGCGAGTGAAAGGGTGTCATGTTCAGAAGTGAATCTTCCATAGAATACAAGTTTAGATACATTTCTTTCCCAATTTTCCCCCACCATTTCTGGAGAGTACCTCTTCATTTTTACACAAGATTGAGGAGGATAACATATGCTTGGACTGTAAGCTCATCCTTTGGATGAGTCCTTCGAAGTATTTTTAGCGAACCCTAGGAGGGAGTGGTTTGGTCCCATATAGGTCTTTTGATGTTTGTTTAACGAGTCCAAAGAGAGAAAACTGGAGTTTTTTCATATTTAGAGAGTCTAAAAAACACTTAAAGAGAAATCTCTCAGTTCCTTTTTCATAAAGTAGTCTGATGAGACCAAAAAAGAGATAAAATATTGCTCAATAGACGTTTTCTTCAAATACTTTAACGAGAATGAAAATAACAAGGTTGCTCGGCAATCTTTTCATGTTTAGAGAGTCTAAAAAGAGATTAAAGGGAACTCCAGGGGGTTCCTTTTTTGTATAACCTATACGAGTCCAAAAAAGTGATAAAAGTATACTCGGTTACATTCTCATTGATTTACGAGAAAAAGAAAGAACAAAGACTAAGCTCAGGATTGTTTTCATTTTTACACAAGCTTAAAACAAAACAAAACTATGCTTGGGATAGATTTTATTTTTTCACAAGCTTAAAACTAAACAAAACTATGCTTCGACCTAGTTTCATTTTTACACAAGCTTGAACCAGATGAAACTTTGCTTGAGGTAGGTGGTTTCATTTTTACACAAGCTTGAACCAAATTGAAAACTATGCTTGCAACTTCCCAATACATGGTTGGTACTTAGCCCCCTACTTAAGAAGCTAGTAGCCCAATTTCATCATGAAGTCCAGAGGCTGGAAGGAAATTCCCCCCAAGATTCGTCTCATCCAACATCATAGGTGGATGAAATGAAGCTTCAAATACTAGGCTTGACTCAAACGGAGAGGGGGAAGCTGTTTCATTTTTTAATGATCTTGAAACATGAGAAGAACTATGCTTGTGAATCCAAGTTCAATCCCTAGACCTCTGTTTCATTTTTTAACGATCTTGACACAAAAACAATAACTATAGTCATAGATGGTTTCATTTTTTAACGAGCTTGAAATTAGAAAATCATGCTCAAAGATGGTTTCATTTTTTAATGAGCTTGAAATCATAAAACCATGCTCAAAGACTCTCCTCTTGATCATGGCTTCCAAGAGGACAATGCTCTGGAAGGACACCATGACAAGGGACAAAACTCGGTCATGGATTCTAAGAGATCTTCACTAGATGGAAGAGACACACTCTGGAAGGACACCATGTCGAGGGTCACGGCATGGGTAAAGATATCAAGCTCAAAAAACCCTATCGAAGAGATCACCATGTCAACTACCGGATCTAAGTCATAAGAGACTGAGCTTATAGTAAGAGGCTCATCTTCATCATCAACTGAAGGCATGGGAGACAATGCCACATAATTTACCTATGGCAAGGGTGATACCGTCTTCATATAAGAACCATTTAGGGAGGTCATCCGGTTAGGGCCGATGAATGAAAGTTGATCAATAGTCACAATTATTCCATCATGAGGGAAATATATCACACAAAAAAGAGTGGACACAATATATTTCATGGCATAGACATAATCTCTCCCAAGGAGTAAAGCGAAATCCAAGGGGTCTTGGACTACCATATGGTCAATAAAGACAGTTTTCCCACCCAAAGTTATAGGAAACTAAGGAAGGGTCCCTAAAGGTTGACTGGTTCTTATGTTAAAAGATAACAGATTCTGCGTAACCGACACAAGCTGAGGACAACCCAAAGCCTTCCAAGAAATAGAGGACAAACTACTAACGGACGCACCTTCATCTATCAAGTCTGAGGAAAATCCCGACCACAAACCTGTACTGTAATCTAGAAAGGAATGTGAGAGGGAAGATGAGGTCCAGTTAGCACACCCCAATTAAAAAGGATCGCCTCATTACTCGGAGGAGGTTCCACAGGAGAAGGAGGAATACCCTTCTACATGGTAGAGTCTGTATCAATGAGAAAGACATGGGTAGTATCAGGTTTACACTCTAGCAAGAGAGTAGGATTGACTTATAATGATGTCAAATAGACTACTTGGGTTTCATTCTCCAAGGGGAGAATGGGGTCGACAGGTGGAAACGGATCGACTGCTTGGGTTTCACTCTCTAACGAGAGAGTAGGATCAACTGATGATGGGATCATATCGACCACTTTGTCAACTAGTTCAACTAGGTATGTGACCAGATTGACGGTATGATCAACCGGATTGATGGATGAAGGGACCGAATTGATCATTCCATCAACTACAGGTGGGTCAAGAGTAATCTTATGATAAGAAGCTGGAAGTTGAGGCTATGAAATAGTCGTGTCTTCCAGGAATTTTGAGGCTTCACCCATACAAGGGCAAAGCTGTGTTAGATGACTCCCTTTGCATAACATACATGGGAACTTGACTCTACTTTTCTTCTTTCCAACGATATCTTGACTAGTTGACAGGAGGTCACTAGCATGTTGTTCAGAGGTTGGCAACATGGGTTGGCGAGGTTGTGTAGACCATGCTTCTATAACCTTGGATATACCAGGGCAATCTTTAAGAATATGGATACCCTTACAAATCCTGGAAGGGTACTTGGGCTTACAGGTTGTTTGGGTGATCTTGGCATCATCAATACTCCCAAAATGATTAACAGTAATTGGTTTCTTTCCAACATGTCCGGCAATGGTTGGAAGTTTGGACCCTTGTTTATTTTTCTTCTTCTTATTCTTCTGTTTCTTCTTCTTCTTATCCACCGAGTTACTAGATTTAGAGATTTCACTCGGCGAAGAAGATGAAATGGAAGAAGACCTTTCAAGTGAAGAAGGCAAAGAAGATCTTACTGGTGAAGAAGGTGAAGGATCAACATGAGGTTGATTTTCTTGGGGGTAAGTGCTTACAAATGAATCACTAACTGCATTCGGGACTACCTGAGTAGAAAACAACCATGCTGGTAATCCTATTGTGAGACCTAGAAGGCTCAAAGTAGTGATGTGAGGAGGACCAATGTTTCCATAAGAAGAAAAAATAAAAGGCTCCCATGGAGAAGAGGTTCCTTCATTGGTCATTCCGGGAACTGACGCCATTAAAAACAAAAATCCAACCTAGATTCCACTAGGGAAAACAAACAACACGTGCTAAAAATCTAGTAAGCAAGAAAGAAAACAAAACCTTATCACAATGAGCACATTAGTTGGGGATGAAATCCAATGTCGCAAGAACAAAGGAAGAAATGGCTGAGATAGAGCGGGTGGAAAAATTACATTGACAACCTGCTTAACAGACTTACAACTTGGTGCAAGCTCCCACACATAAACATGGGTATAACGTCCAAGGTGCGCGAGTGAGTTTGGCCAACGATGATTCCAGGGACCGTGAAGACTTGCCCCTCCACAGTCACCTCATGTGAAGACCCTAAAGAGATAGGCCACTAAGGTTACCAATTCAAACAATGATGCCTGGGGAAACAATCGACAGTCTGATCCACACGTAAAGGCAGGGTATATAGCCCAAAATCAACTCGAAAGTCTTCCACTCATCATTTTGGGTATACCTTCAAGTGACCCCCATAATACACGCAATATATACACCAAGGCCAACAAAGTAGGGTGAGTAACTCTGTCAGTCTTAATGTGACCTCGTGATTGACCCTTTTGTTAGAAGGGCTTCCAAGAAAAAATTTAGCAATTGGATTTTAAATTTCCCTATCACAAGATACTATGTTTGTTTGCAGCTTTGGAAATTTATTTTTCACACCTATTCCAAAGCCCTACAACTAATCTAATGTAGGTTTTCTACCAAAAAGTATAAAACTGTCTAATCAATTTTAATAAGCGCTTTATTTTTAAGGTTGTTGTTACTCAAAAGGAAGTTGGCGTGGACAATATGGTGTTTTGACCAACTTGAAATTTATTCAAAGAGATGAAGATGCAATATTTTCATTTTGATGAAAGCCATGCTACGAGAAAGAGAAAACATTTATCATTCCTAGATGCACAATGTCCCAAAATTTTATTAAACTCATCAATATCAAGATTCTCAAGAAATGAGAAAAATAGACTGTACACCAATACACGATTCATGGCCCCCCTAGGCCACGAGGGAGAATTATTTTAAGAATTTAAGACCAAAAATCAAGCAATTTCGCTACTTCAAATGCAAGGATGCCCCCAATCTAATGCAAAGCAAGAAAGTAAATTTTTTGTTTCAAAGAGACACTCAAACCAATAGAAAATCACTTCAAAACAAAAATAACCCAAACTAAGTTTCTCTTTTAACACGATTTATTCAGAAAAAGAAGTATTCTTCACTAAACGATTCTAAAGAAAAACAATGCTTTGTAATAGAAAGACACAAAAGAAGAGATCAAATCTTTCAAAAACAAAAAAAAATGAAAGAAAAAATAAGGTTAATATGGCCAAAATAAGATTCAAATTTTGTCAAGAAGATTATAATCAGACCCAACAAATCACCCCAGAACCATATCACATATCTGGGCAGGGAAAACCACCAAAAAATAAAAAAATTCACAATTTTCGTAGGCTAGAAGACTAACATAGTGCGTAAATCCTTGATCATTGTAGGCCAGATATGGGTAGGGTGTCGAATGTTCACACTGGTCTAAATAGGTAGGGTGTGGAATGTTCGCACTGGTCTAAACAGGTAAGGTGCGGAAATCCTAAGCCGTCACACTATCCCAAAAAGTAGGGTGCGAAAATCAAATAAGAAGTGGAAAAAACAAAAAATTAAGAAGGTTTTCTAGTGAAGTAAGACAGTCAAAGAGTCAAGATGGATCTCCCAGTGACTCAAAAAGCAGAAACCAAGCAATCAAAGCAATAAAGTAAGACAAACTAGGAAAACAATATGTTCCCCAGTAGAGTCTCCAATTTTGTTATTGGGCTAATTGTTAAGTGCGGACACAAATCAATCCCCCTAGCTTCACTATGAAACTAGAAAAAAACAAGACAGTACACTACTCTTTCCTTAGGTTCGATTATCAAATGAGAAATGGATATAGAACATACCTTTTAAATATTGAAGATCTGATTTTGCCGATGCAATCCAAGCTCCATCATGAGGTTTATGATAAATATCTGCAAATAAACACAAACCAATGAATACAAGAATAATGGAGTCTATTTGATATGAAACTATGTATGTGATCAAGGAATCATACAATATGGACATATAGTATTCATATAGGAAAGAAAAGTATATCTGTATTAAAAAATGTGGAAGAAATATACAACCAGATGCCTTGATGTCATCAGGTTCCTTCCAACAGTTCCTTTCTTCCCACACACTCTTTGCTCCAATGGATTCTAAGACTATGGATTTGATAGCTGCTCACAATCTATCTTGACAAAGAAAAGCTCAAAGCCATTCTAACCAAGCTAACAATCTCAAGCCAAAACAACTAACTTTCTCCATGAGAGCTCCTCTCCTTTTATAAGTTGAAGAGGATAAGGTGAGGAGGTTAGGATGATCCCACTAAATCATG
>JASDQU010109095.1:111990-122560 GCA_032191745.1 Picea mariana
TAAACCATTTGGAGGCCACCTCACCATAGAATCTTCTCCTTCTAGAAGCATCAAGAAAATGCTCATTTTCCCATGTACGAAGGCCACTGCACCCTAGCTGTAATGCGGCCTATGGAAACTCAACAGCCTAGCTATAGTGCAACCTGTGAAAATTAGGCATTTCCTCACCCAATGTATAGAGCAACCTGCGAAAATCCTCCTTAATAGGGTTTTTACAAAGGAAAATACAACTTCTTCTCATAGGAAAATTTCTTCTCTCTTCTTTCTTCAGGAATTCAAGACACTGACCCCTCTGAAGGAAACAGATAGGTTTACATCATTAACAGTCATAAGGGTAATGAAAATAAGGTGTAACAGTCTTCGAAAAGAAAGTGGCAGTATGGAAGAAACATTTCTATTGGTCGAAACTTTGACATGATGTGGGAAAGTATATTAGGTCCTGCATGGTCTGTGCTATTGCCAAACCGACCACCAAGAAACATGGCCTGTACACCCCTCTGCCTACTCCTGACATGCCATGGGAATCCATCTCAATGGATTATATGTTGGGACTTTCGTCCACCAAGAGGGGAAATGACTGTGTTTTTTTGGTTGTTGATCACTTTTCCAAGATGGTGATTCTAGCCGCCTGTAAGAAGAGCATCATAGTAGAGGCCATTGCCAAGCTCTTCTTTGTATGAGTATGGGTGCATTCTGGAATCCCACAAACCTTTGTCTCATATCGGGATAGTCGATTCCTCAACTCATCATGTTCAAGCCTCTGGTCACTGTTGGACACCAAACTCACCAAATCCATTGTTTTCCACCTCCAGACAAATGGCCAAATTAAGGTCGTCAATCAAATGATCGTGCATATCTTGTGCATGTACAATTCCAAGAACCCCTGCACATGGGATGAGAGTCTTCCCTATGTTAAACATAACTACAACAGAGCCCTGCATAGCTCAATCGGTCACATCCCCTTTCAGGTGGGGTTGGGATTCCATCCATTGGGTCCCATGGATGTTGCACTACCCCTTGCACCCACCTCAGTCAAATCATCCCCTACTCCAGCTGAAGCTGAAAAATCCACCCAGTTCATTGAGTGGATCCATCATATACGCCAACAAGTTGAGAACATTTTATAAAAATCCAATGCCAAGTACAAGTAGCGCCATGATCAACATCGGGTGCCACACAAGTTTCAGGTGGGAGATAAAGTTTGGTTGCACTTGCAGAAAGAATGCCTTACTGGTCCCCATTGGAAGCTTCTCCCACTCCATTATGAAACTTACACCATCACCAAGGTTGTAGGTGACAATGATTTTGAGATCAACATTCCCCCTTTCCTTGGCTTGAACCCAGTGTTCAACATGGGTCTCCTTCAGCCATATTTCCCACCATTATTGGACACTTCAAAGATAACAGAGTAGTTGAAACCAATAGATCTCAACCCTGACTTCATGCAACAGGAATCTAGTGATCATATTGTGGACACATAGGTCAAGGGCACTCAACAACAAAGGATCCATCTTTATCGAGTTGTCAGAGCACGACAACTCCTGCACCAAGGAAAGTGGCTCACGAGGGGCCAAATTCAATAGAAAATTCCTCATCTAATTGAGGATCTCAACGCAATGGAAAACATTTCTTCCTAAGGGGGGAGGATTGACCCAAATGGATTTCGATGGTCTCCCAACTTTTCCAAGTGGTTCATTTTGGCAGTTTTCCTATTTGGGAGTGTTTTCCTAGTTTTCGGGTCCCTGTCTTCTGGGGTTGTTTTGAGGCCCTAAAAAATGGTTTTAGGGATCACCACACTCACACTATGCATTAAATTAGAATATGACGGAAAAAATTGTATTCCTTGGATAGACCTTTCCAAGGGGATATCGTGCACCTAAAACAGAGATCGTATGCAAAAGTTACAACCCCAGGAAGTTGATGTAGTAACTTACCCCAACGGGGCCCACATGAATTTTGGGGCTTCATCTCCTAGGTTAGGTTTTTCGATGTATAGGGTTTTAGAATTCATTATTATTGTCAAAATTCCTTCAGATCCTCATTGTAATCATCTTCTTGCGAATGAGCACAACAGTCACATCTCTTCTCAGAGATAAGTTGCCACCATTCAAACAAGATTATTTTCTGTTGCATTTTATAGCTTCATATTATTTCCTTATTGAATAGAAACCAGTTTTACTATATCTCTGTTATTATTTGCTAACCATATTTTAATAATACGTATTCATTTTGTTCTTCTCATAAAATCTAGAACAATGGTATTAGAGTGGTCTTCTCCTTATCGTTCTTAATGCATGTCCCCGACAAGGTCAAGGTACAAAGAATTGGGTCTCGAGCTTGTTTCCCTTGAGGAAAAAACCTCTCACACACCCAAGAGACCTATCACGGCAGGAGAAAAGAAAGACGATGGTATAGCAGATTGTTTCAAAAAAATTCTCCAGGAATCCCTCACAAAACAAAGGAATGAGATGATGGATAGTTTTGCGCAAATCCTTTGGCAACTACCAACTGGCGACACATCTTCCTCAACCGGAGGTGTTGCCCCATTCAAGGTACAGATCAAATTTGATAATCCTATATTTTAAGATTATATAGACACAAATTTTGTAGACAAATGGTTGAATCTACTAGAAGGGTATTTATCTGTGCATAAATTTTCGAATAGAGAAAAGATTATTGTTGCGCTCCTCAAAGTCGTTCCCCATGTCAAATATTGGTGGGAAACTTTTTGTGAGAAAAAGGAAATAGAGGAACCCTCATTATTTATAGTTGTGGTCACCTCAGAGTGCTCCAGGTATGCTATTAAGGAACAATACTACCCTATCATAATTTTTGACGACCTGTATACAAAATGGACAACAATGCAGCAGGAAAGAGACCAAGCAGTGCACGAGTTCACAAATATCTTCCATACCTTGTGCACCAAGATGAGTATCAAATTTTTTGAGTGACATCTAGTGCTCAAGTATTGTGTTGGTTTGCATAGATACTTCTAGGCTGAAATGGAGTTTCTGGACATCTTGTCCTTAGGCGCAGCCTACCGATATGCCGTCAAAATCGAGCAGAAGATTAAACAAAAGACTCAAAAATTTGGGCCTGGGAGCCCCTCACAACAAAAGCAAGGAAAGGGTGGACCAAACCTATAGAATAAAGGATGGAGAAAATATGGACAGCCTCAAGAGAACTATTCCAAGACATAAGAAAGGAAGGACACTAGAAATAAAAAGAAAGATATTTGGAAGTGGTGATACTTCCATAACATCCCATGGCATAACACTAGTGATTTCCGCTCAAAGAAGTCCTTCATGGCTGAGGTGAAAGACTATGAATCAGATGCAGGTTCTGACTCTGAGTCAGAACTAGAAATGGGGAGATGGATCATTGACATGGAAGCTAGTGCTATCATTGCTACCACCAACCTCCAGTNGGAATGACAACACCTTTTTCATTCACAAATGTGGGTGAAAGGTACCCTACTGCACTTCACCATTGATAGCGGTATCTGGAAGAACCTCATCTTAGAAGAGATTTTCAAGTAGCTATCCCTTCCAACAATGCTGCACTTGCATCCCTACACCATTGGATGGCTCCACCAAGGAAGCAATCTCCACATCATCAAAATGTGTCACCTGTCATATGGAATCAAGCCCTTCAAAGACAAGGTATTGTGTGATGTTACTCCTCTCGAAGTTTGTAATGTTATTTTGTGCCAAAATTATTTATGGAAACTTCAATTTGTATATGAGTCTAGGCCTTGCAATGTTATTATTAGTTTGAACTAGAAATTGTATAGGATACCTGAGGCAGTCCCACCTAGTGTTATTTCCCTGATCTCTTCCAAGAAATGTAGGAAGGTCATCTCTTAGAATGGGAAGTTTGTCTTCTTCATGATTCACTCTTAAAGTGAGAGAAATATCACAGCCACATCCAGGGCCTCCACAGATGACCTCTCCACATAGCAGAAGCAAGTGGATAAGTTCGTGGAATAATACTCAAATATATTCTCCTCAACTATCGAGGTACCTCTACATTGTCAGGTCAAGTGTCCCATTGATTTGACCCCCGACACACCACTACCCAATGGGACAATATACTGCCACTCTCTATTAGAAAATGAGGATATAAAGAGGCATATCCAAGAACTTCTCCACAAGGGGAATATCTAAGAACTTCTCCACAAGGGGAATATCCATCCCAACTCATCGTCTTGTGGGAGCCCAATCATGATGGTGCAGAAGAAAGACGGGACCTCGCGACTATGCATTGACTATCGGGCCTTGAATAAAATCACAGTTAGTAACTGGTACCCGATTCCCTCAATCGACAACCTCCTTGATCATATCACAAGGGCCAAATACTTCAGTAAGATTGATGTGAAGTATGGCTACCACCAAGTCCCAATAGAACAAACAGATGTATGGAAGACTTCCTTAAATTCAAAAGAAGATATTTTTGAATGGCTGGTCATGCCCTTCGGTTTGACAAATTCTCCAGCCACTTTCATGAGGATGATGGATTATATCCTATGACCTTTCACCAATACTTTTGTAGTGGTGTATCTGGACGACATCCCCGTCTACAAAAGGACTTGGACATAACACTTGCAACATATTCAACAGGTTCCGCACACCCTGTGGTAGCACAAACTATATGCCAATTTGGAAAAATTATCCTTAAGCATGGATAGGGTCCATTATTGGTGCTATATCATTGATCAACATGGTGTAGATGTGGATCCATCAAATATCCAGGTCATCCATGACTAGCCAGCCCCAACCACACTCACTGAGCTTTAGATCTTCTTGGGTCTTTCCAATTTATATCACAGGTTCATGTTGGGATTCTCCCATATTGCATGGGCCCTCAACCAAGTAACCAAAGGTGGTGGTAAGGAAAAATTTGTGTGGGGATTGTCCCAACAACAAGCATTCGATGATTTAAAGAAGCGCTTGTGATCATCCCTTGTACTTTTATTGCCAGACTTGCATCATCCATTTGAGATCGAGACAAACACTTTAGACTATGTTGTGGGCACCATTCTCACTCAGCATGGCCACTCTGTGGCCTATCATAGTGAGACACTATCAGATAATGTCTGTAAGTACCCTACTTAAGACAAAGAAATGTACTCCATTGTGCAAGTATGCCATCAGTGGAGACATTACATTCTTGGGAAGGAGACAATCATCCACACTGATCATAATCCACTACAATTCATGTAGACACAAGGAAAATTGTAGAATGACTGCCATCATAAGTGTAATATCCCCCAGTAGTGCCCCAATTATATTATGAATTGTAATCATGTTTTGTAGGTTGGTGAGCCGAGTATTGATAAGATGGTGGGATTATGTGTTTATTAGGCTGGAGAGCCTAAGTGTTAAAGGCCGGGAGCTTGATTTTGTATATGCAATTATGTAGATCATTAATATAATATATAAACATCATTGCATGCAAACCGACCATGAAGAAAGAGTGATGGGGGACTAAGCTTCCACAAGGTGGGTAAGGGAAAGGGGGATGAAAGGTTGGAAAGAGGGGCTAAGCTTAAGGGCTAAAGTCCTTGGGAATAATAATTTATTATTATTCCAAAGTGATGTGAATGGTATACTTTTATCCTAAGTTTCAGGAAAAGAGAATGTGTACTTGATGGAGTGCAAGCAGCTTCATGGGCAACATGTGTTAGCCCGAGCACATGAAATTTAACCCAAGAATTGAGCTGTGATGGGGTTTTTTTCCCCATTCTTCCATCTGTTGTCTGAATTGTTTGGCTATGTGTCTACAATTGCATACCCGCGCACCCATTCCATGATACTCTACCTAAGTTCGCTGGAATCCTTTCCCAAGTACCCATTTGGTCTTTGCATTAGACCTGTGCATAGCCACGCACCTCTGAGAATCAAATCCGTGAATCCGACTCGTTCCTTTTGTGAAGCCCAAGCATCCCATCTCTGTCTGTGTCATGTGTATCATAGTTGTTGGTTGTTTTGGCCTTGTAGTTCCTTGGATGAGTGTGGCTTTCTGTCGTCATCTGTTCCTTGTTGAGTTTATTGTTGTCCTCCTTGTGCTGGAAGGGAGATGAAGAAGCATGTTTCCAGGCCTGTGTGTAACACTCTCTCTAGTTGAGGGAGGTGGTTGTGGTTGAAGAGGAGGGTTGTGAGGACTATGAGCAACTCTCTCCATGTGAGAGAGTCTACTGGGAAGTAGTTTTCTCCTAGAGAGAGTCTAGCACCAGCTACGAATCTCTAAGACTTCTTGATCTGGCTTGTTGTTGAGACCCAAAGAGGGAGGTGAAGCACCGATGGATTGTTCTTGTGAAGGTGTATACTCCCGGGTGGAACAAGCATGTGGGGAATGAGAGTCCATGAGTAGTGGGAATAAGAAGGCTCCTGGAGAGAATCCTTCTAGTTTCTCTGTGCAGTTTTCCTTTAACCTAAGCCTAGTCTAGGATTCCCTTGCCTTGGGTGGAGCTTGGTCCCAGCTTGGGGGTGACCCACTGTTGAGCATGATGAGCAGCATGGTCTAAGGATGAGAGGTTCATGGAAGGTATGTATGTAGTTGGTGGAGTTACTACCATTTCAAAGATAAGTATCATTATGTGTTTAATTTCAATTAAAATGCATATCTGTGATGCTTGTAATATTACCATGTATTCCGTTGAATAAATGAATTATTGTTAATTCCATTAATTATTTATGTTAGCAGTAATTATGTGTTTACATTGTGTTAAGTCATTTAACTTCATTTAAATGCTATATAAGTGTTATTCTATGTAGTAGTGTTGCCCAATAGTGGGGTTGAGGGTTGGGGACGTTGCAGTATGGTATTAGAGATTTAACGGTTAAGTTAAGGTTGTGTTGGTAGCATTGCTCGACCTATTGGTGGCTGGGGATGTTATAATATGGTATTAGAGCATGGTTCTACGCTGAGCCTGGATGGGTTGGATAAGTGGTCTTTGGACCCAAGGTTTAGAGAGGAAATTGTGTCTGGAAGACTAATTTTGAACCTTAGAATGTTTCTGAGTGCCAAAGGGTTACTTGGACGTGTTATGAAGCTTAGAAGGAGTAGCGGTAGAATAAAACCACAAACGGCATGGTATTTGACCATAGACAGAGGCACTCAACACTTAGGGTGTTGGAGCCGTAGGATCTGTTTGGGAAAAAGGAGGGTCCTTTACGACCATTAGACCCAGAGAAGGTGTAGGAAGGATATCCTGGAAGCCTTTCAGAGTTCGAAAGTTGGGAGAAGCGGGGTGCACGGAGACACAAGCTCTCGAAATCCAAATCTCCGAGGTCTTGGAAGAGATCTATACTATAGATCTGAGGGGAGAGCTAGACCATTAGACGTTGTGGAGTCGCGCTAGGGTTAGTCATGATAAACCTTCGAAATTTGTGAAAATGGAAGATTCGAAATGAAGAGAGGTGAACACCTCCGAAGCAAGAAATCGCTAAATAGATCTCGACGATTTGTTGCGGGAGAGATAAGGATCGTCGATGATCCAAAGAGAATTCAAAACTACGAAAATGAGGATAAGCGGGGTGCATTGAGGCATAAACATCCAAAACCCGAAACCCTAAAGTCCTAAGGGATATCTACACTGTAGATCTGGAGAAAAGAGCTTGACCATTGGATCAAGTAGAATATCAGATTGTAATTTCGAGAGTTCGACTATTGGGAGAAGTGCGATGTGTCATTGCAAAAACTCCCGAGGTTCGAAGTTTCGAAGTGAAAGAGTAGACGTGGTGGGGCCGGATGATGTCGCCTGGGGTGATGTGGACCTTCCTAAGCATACCATGTGTCATCGCCTTAATTGGTGACAACTGTACTACATGGGCCCAGAGGATAGAGGATTCGAAAGTTCGGAAGTCATGATATTGGAAGCAAGTAAGCATGAAGGCTTCCGATACCTGAAGCTCCGAAGTCCCGAAGTCCCGAAGCTTCGATGACAGAATCTCCACCATGAATGTCTGTCGTCGAATGTTAGGTAGATGTGGATCATTGATCCACCCTACGTCGTGAGTTCTTTCATTTGGAACTCTGAAAGTCTGTTGTGATGTATTATGAATACTTCAGAACCCAAAGTATTGATTAAGCACTTATTGATATAGTATTTGGTCATAGCATGTGGTTGCAGGGGTCGAGGATAAGAGAAAAGGGATAAGGCCAGAAATTTTTGTAGAGTCGAGTAGAGCTCGGAAAATTCATGAAAATTGAACGCTTTCTTAAATCGTGTTGGTTTATGAATTTTATGGGATTTGATAAGGAATGATGGCCTAGAAATTTTTGGTTGACTGCATATTGCATTTGTAGAGTTCAACGAGTGTCAGGATTGCAGTGAATTGACACTGAGTATAGAGAAATGAAAGAGACATTGAATGCTTCCAGTTCATAGATTGAAGCAAAAGGGATGGATGTTCATTTGGGAGTTGAAGGATCGAACTCCAATGGACATGGAGAAGACATATATAAGGAGGGAATCATGATGAAAATCATTTAAATATTGCAGAAAGGTGCCCAAACTCACCGAACAGATAGCAAAAAGCTCAGGAAATATCAGGAAAAACAAGGTGAATTCAACGTAAATTTGTTAAAGAGTTTGGAGAGAATTAAAAAGAAATTGGAAAAGAAGAGTGACTCAAGAAAAACAGGGAGTCGTAGGACCCCTGAGAAGAAAAGAATATCAAGGAGTGTTCATAGCCATCAATGTCACTCCCCAAAGCATTGCAATAAGGAAGCACACAGTAGTTCAATCCCATCTCCTACCATAAAACATAGGAGATCTGGAGTGGATGAACTGCAAGGAGAAATGGATAAGATTAAGCTTCCCACGTTTGATGGAGAGAACCAGAAGGAGGAATATGCCGAAACATGGTTGTTTGGCATGCAGAAATATTTCCAACTACAAAATTATTCCTCTCATGCCGAAGGAAGGATTGTAATGTATCAATTGAAAGGAAAAGCATCCATGTGGTGGGATCAACTTGTGTAGGTGCAACACACTAGAGAGAAAGATATCACTTGGAAATAATTCAAGAGGTATTTCGAGAAGAAATACTTGACCAAAAGATACTACGATAGAAATATGAAAGAGTTATTTGAACTCAAGATGGGAAGCATGACCATTGATGAGTATGAACAAAGGTTTTTGGAATTACTGAAGTATGTTACGTTCATCAAGGATGAGACTGTCAAGATTCATAGGTATCTGAGTGGACTACCACCTTCCATCGGTGACAAGATCTAGTATGATGACCCTAATACCATGGAAGAAATGATAAGAAGAGAGAAATGCTTATGTGAACAACAAAGAGAAAATCCTACCTTTTGGAAGGCTTGGGATGACAAGAAGAAATTACAGATGGATCAAAGGAAGAAGGAAACTAAGCCACCCTTTTTAAGAAACAATCCATAAGGACAGCCATTGTTTAGAGAGCCGAGAAAGGTTGACTTGGGGGAACAAAGGTCAAGACAAATGCCCATTCAATGTTGGGGTTGTTAGGGGAGCCATAAGTACAAAGATTTTCCTCACAAAAATGGCAAAGTGAGAGTTGTCCATAATTTTTAGCAAGCTAAAACAATGGAGGACATGGGTAGTATAATGCTAAGAATCTATGTATCCCTAGACAACAGGAAAGAAAAATATCAATCACACATGATTGAAGTGGAAGGTATGATTAATAACCATCCATTTTAATTGATTTAGGGGCTAGCCATAAATATATAGATCCTATAGTGGTGGAAAGTTTGCAATTGTCAAGAAGCAAACATGAAATGTCTTGGTTAGTGTAACTGGCTATAGGAACCAAGAGAAAAGTCATTGAGTTAGTTAAGTCATGTCTAGTGGACATGAATGGACTGAGCACAAAGGCTGAATTGAATGTTCTACCTTTAGGTTCTTATGACTGTCTAATTGGGATGGACTGGTTGGACCAACACTATACCATCTTGGACTGTCGGAACAAGGCATTCACTTGCTTGGATGAGGAAGGAAGTCAGAAAATATTCCAAGGAATTCCTAGAGTTGTTGCTATCAAAGAAATCTCAACAATGCAACTGAAGAACTGCTACAGAAAAGGATGTCAATTAATTGCAGCCCATGTGGAGGAAGAATCTAAGTATGAAATATCAAATATTGGAGATCATGTGGTACTAAAGGAGTTTGAATATGTATTTCAGGAGGTACTCGGACTACCCTCGAAGAGAGGCATTGACTTCTATTAAAACTTGATGCCTAGAGAAGCTTCAATGTCGAAAGCTCCTTACAGAATGAGTACATTAGAGCTGAAAGAGCTGCAATTGTAGCTTGAATATCTTCTGAAGAAGGGGTATATACACCCAAGTGTTTCATCTTGGAGTGTCCTAGTCCTGTTTGTGAAGAAAAAGGATGGGACATTGAGATTGTGTATCGATTTCGGACAATTGAACAAAGTGACTGTAAAGAACAAGTATCCTTTGCCAATGATTGATGATCTCTTCGATCAGTTGAGAGATTCAAAGATATTTTTGAAGATAGGCATTAGGTAGGGTGATCTAGGTGGATATCAGTGGCCACCCACCATTTCCAAATGGC
>JASDQU010109095.1:122787-153444 GCA_032191745.1 Picea mariana
TAGGGTTAGGTTTTTGGATGTATAGGACTTTTAGCATTCCCGTTTATTGTAAAAAGGCCTCTAGAGCCTCATTGAAATCATCTTCTTGTGAATGCGAGTAGCCGTCACATCTCTTCTCAGAGATAAGCTGCCACCATTCTAGCGAGTTTTTCACTCTGTATTTTTACAGTCTCTGCACATTTATCTGATTAATAGAAATCATGTATTACTGTATATTTGTGTTTATGGTTGCGTCTCTGATAAATTTATGTTATATTATTGAATATCTGCAATATCTCTGTACATTTCTTTATTATATCTCAGCTCTCATTTCATGCCGAAAATAATCTGGATCATCAGGATATCACTAGGTAAGGATAAAGGATGAAGACATTAGCAAGACCTTCTTTAGAACAAGGTATGGTCATTACAATTTCACAGTGGTGTCGTTTGGTTTTTCAAACGTACCCATTGTTTTTATGTGCCTGATGAATGGTGTATTCAGGGACTATCTAGACAAGTTTATCATAGTCTTCCTGAATGACATTCTGGTGTATTCCAAGTTGGAGGAAGAGCATGAACAACATATGAGGATGGTGTTGCATGTGCTAAGAGAGCACCAAGTGTATGCCAAGTTGATCAAGTGCTCGTTTTATCAGGAGAATATTCATTACTCGGGGCATATTATTTTGAAGGATGGGATAGTTGTAGATCTTGAGAAGATTGAGGCCATCAAAGAATGGTCAGCACTAAATAATGTGACGGAAGTCAGATCCTTTATGGTTCTAGCTTGTTATTATAGAAGTTTTATCGCAGGGTTCTCGAGGATATCTCACCTTATCAATTCCTTGCAAAGGAAGGAGAAGAAATTTCAATGGACAGAACATTGTGAGAGAAGCTTCCAGCAATTGAAACAATTGTTAACCAGTGCTCCAATCTTGAGGATTGCAGATCCAAATGAAGACTTTGTAGTGTGTATATATGCATGCAAAGAAGGACTGGGACGAGTCCTCGATCATAATGGATTCGTAATTTGTTATGAATCCAGAAAGTTGAAAGAGCATGAAAGGAACTATGCAACTCATGATTTAGAGTTGGCAGCCATCGTTCATGCTCTAAATAAGTAGAGGCATTACCTCATGGGAAGGAGGTTTGAACTGAGGATAGACCATAATGATCTAAAGTATTTGTTTGATCAACCAACCTTGAACTCTAGATAGGGTATGTGGTTGGAGTTTCTCTGTGAGTACGATTTTGATATCAAGCATATCAAAGGAAAGGAAAATAAAGTGGTTGATGCACTCAGCAAGAGAGTGCATGAATTACATGCTACAACCATTAACATGTACCCAAATGATATAAAGGGAAAAATTTTGGAGGCTGCAAATGCATATTTTCATTACATGGAGCTGGTAGTAAAGCTACAACAAGGTGAGATGCCACGAAAAGTGGAAAATTATAAATTGGGAACTAACGGAACACTTCTGTACAAAAACATAATTTATGTACCTAATGTCTAGGACTTGAAACTTATGATTTTGCATGAAATGCACCCTGGATACCAGAAGACTGCGGAAACAGTCAAGAGCCATTAATTTTGGCCAGGTATGAAGAAAGATATTGCTGAATACATTGTTAGATGTATGGAATGCCAGAAGGTTAAAGATGAGAACAGGAACCCAACAGGATTGGTGTAGCCTTTACCCATTCCTGAGTGGAAGTGGGAAGTGGTGACAATGGATTTCATCACAGGATTGCCCATAATAGGAAATCAACATGATTCCATCATGGTGGTGTGGAAAATCTTACGAAAGATGCTCATTTTATTTTGTTAAAGACTACTCACAAGGAAGTGGATGTTTTTGACATCTTTATGAAGGAAGTGGCACAATTGCAAGGAATTCTCAAGACAATTGTGTCTGATAAAGACCCAAAATTTACCTCCAAGTTCTTTAAGGGGTTGTTCAAAGGATTTAGAATGAATCTAAACTTCAACACTTCTTATCATATTGAGTCTAATGGATAGGAAGAGAGGGTGAATAGAGTAATAAAAGACACACCAAGGAGGTATGTGATGGGCAAACCATCAAAATGGGAACACTACCTACACTTGGTAGAATTCGCCTACAAAAATGGGTATCAAGCATCACTGAAGATGAGCCCATTTGAAGCACTTTATAGAGGGAAGTGAAATACTCTAGTAAGCTGGGATAATCCAGCTGATAGGGTAGTAGTTGGGCCAGAGTTTCTCAAGGAAATGGAAGAGAAAATGCTGAAAATTAAGCAGAATTTAAAGGCTGCCCAAGATAGGAAGAAAAGTTATGCTGACAAAAACAGAACCCATAGAGAGTTTAAAGTGGGTGGCCATGTTTTCCTAAAAGTAAAAGCCAATAGAATTTCCCTGAGGCTAGGAAATTGTGCCAAGTTGGCAGCCATATTTTGTGAGCCATTCGAAATCCTAAAAAGGATTGGACCAGTTGCATGTATGCTTGCATTACCTACATCCATGACTGTACATAATGTGTTTCATGTTTCAGTGCTAAAGAAATATATAACTGATGCTAATCATGTAATCGATTGGAATGTGATTTAGGTGGAGAAAGAAGGTGTCTTGCAAGTGCATCATGTGAGCATATTGGACCAAAAAAGAAAACATCTCTGGAATCGATCCATAGGGATTGTAAAGGTCCAGTGGACCTGGTACGGTCCTGAGAACGCGAGTTGGGAACATGAAGATGCTATGTGGGTAGAATGCCCACATCTTTTTGAAGATTTTGAAAATCTTGTTGATGTTGTGTAAAGAGTTGCACTAAGGACAGTGCAAAAATAAGGGGAGGGGATTATAATATCCCTCGGTAGTGCCCTAGTTGTATTATGAATTGTAATCCTGTTTTGTAGGTTGTTCAACAAAGTATTGATAATTTGATGGTCTTATGTGTTTATTAGGCTGGAGATCCTTACTTTTAAAGGCCAGGAGCCTGATTTTGTATATGTAATTATGAAGATCATTAATATAATATATAAACATCATTGCATGCAGACCGACCACGAAGAGAGAGTGATGGGGGACTAAGCTTCCACAAGGTGGGTAAAGGAAAGGGGGCTGAAAGGTTGGAAAAAGGGGCTAAGCTTAGGAGCTTAAGTCCTTGAGAATTATAATTTATTATTATTCCAAAGTGGTGTGAATGGTATACTTTTATCCTAGGTTCCTGGAAAAGGGAATGCGTACTTGATGGAGTGCATGCAGCTTCATGGGCGACATGTGTTGGCCCAGGCACATGCAATTTAACCCAAGAATTGATCCGTGATGGGGTTTTGTTCCCCATTCTTCCATCTGTTGTCTGAACTATTTGTCTCTGCGTCTGCAATTTCATACCCACACAACCATTCCATGATACTTTGTCTGAGTTTGTTGGAATCCTTTCTCGAGTACTTGTTTGGTCTCCGTGTTGGACCTCTGCATAGCCACACACCTCTGAGAACAAAATTCGTGAATATGAACCACGCCTTCTGTGAAGCCCAAGCATCCCATCTCTATCTGTGTCGTGTGTATCATAGTTGTTGGTTGTTGTGGCCTTGCAGTTCCTTGTATGAGTGTGGATTTTCACCATCCTTTGTTCCTTGTTGAGTTTGTTGTTGTCCTCCTTGTGATGGAAGGGAGATAAAGAAGCAGGTTGTCAGGCTTGTGTGCAACACTCTCTCCAGGTGAGGGAGGTGGTTGTGGTTGAAGAGGTAGGGTGTCAGGCCTGTGAGAAACTCTCTCTAGGTGATAGAGTCTATTGGGAAGTAGTTTTCTCCCAGAGAAAGTCCATCACTAGCTACAAAGCTCTGATAATTCCTAATATGGTTTGTTTTCGAGACCCAGAGAGGGAGGTGAAGCACTGATAGACTGTTCTTGTGAAGGTATATACTCATGGGTGGAACATGCATGTGGGGAATGAGAGTCCATGAGTAGTGGGCGTAAGAAGGCTCTTGGAGAGAATCCTTTTGATTGCTCTGTGTAGTTTTCCTGTAACCTTAGCCTAGTCTAGGATTCCCCTTGCCTTGGGTGGAGCTTGGTCTTAGCTCGGGGGTGACCCACTGCTGAGCGTGATGAGCAGTGTGGTCTAATGCTAGGAGGTTCGTGGAAGGTCTGCACGTAGTTGGTGGAGTTACTACCATTTCAAAGATAAGTATCATTATGTGTTTAATTTCAATTAAAATGCATATATGTTATGCTTGTAATATTACCATGTATTCTGTTGAATGAATGAATTACTGTTAATTCTATTAATTTTTTATGTTAGCAATAATTATGTGTTTACGTTGTGTTAATTCATTTAACTTCATTTAAATGCATACTATATAAGTTTTATTCTGCATAGTAGCATTGCCTGATAGTCGGGTTGAGGGCTGGGGACATTGCAGTATGGTATCAGGGCTTTAAAGGTTAAGTTAAGTTTGTGTTGGTAGAATTTCTCGGCCTGTTGGTGGCAAGGGATGTTACAATAAGTGGTCCACACACTTGTAGTAGTTCCACCTCAACATCAAGTATAAAACAAGAAGTACCAACCGAGTCATTGATTGCCTTAGCTGACCTCTAGTCATGGCACTCACCACGGTGTTAGACTATTGCAGCCACGAAACCTCCAGATGGCCCCACCTCTATGAGACAAACCCTGAGTTCACCACCACCTACCAAGTTTTGGGCGCAAACTCAGTTGTTGCTAATTTCCATCTTTAGGACGAGTTGTTGTGCCATATGGGCCATCTTGCATTCCATCAAGAGATCGAGCGAAGATGATTTGGGAATCCAAATACAGTTGGGTAGCATGACACTTCGACATCAAAACGACAGTGATAGTACTGCAGAAACATTTCCACTAGCCAAAACTTTGACAGGATGTGGGCAAGTATATAAGGTCCTACACTTTCTGTGTCATTTCCAAACTGACCACGAAGAAACATGGCATGTACAACCCTCTTCCTATTCCTAATAGGCCATGGGAATCCATCTCAATGGACTACATGTTGAGACTTCCATCCACCTAGAGGGGAAATGACTTTGTTTTTGTGGTTTTTGATCACTTTTCCAAGATGGTGATTTTGGTTCCCTGTAAGAAGAGCATCACAACAGAGGCCACTGCCAAGATATTTTTTGAACGAGTATGGGTACATTTTGGAATACCACAAACCATTGTCTCAGATCAGGAAATTTGGTTCCTCAACACATTCTGGTCGATGCTTTGGTCATTGTTGGACACCAAGCTCATCGAATCCACTTCTTTCCACCCGTAGACATATGGCCAATCTGAGGTCATCAATAAAATGATCATGCATATCATGCACATGTACAATTCGAAGCACCCCCACACATGAGACAATATTCTTCCTTATGTTCAACATAGCTACAATCGAGCCCTACATAAATCAACTGACCACAACCCCTTTTAGGTGGGGTTGGGATTACAACCATTGGGTCCCATGGATGTTGCACTACCCCTTGCTCCAACAAAAGATGACAAAGACACCCAGTTCATTGAGAGGATATAGCACATCCACCAATAGGTTCTGGATATTTTACAGAAATCCAATGCCAAGTACAAACAACACCATAATCGACATCATGTGCCACATAAGTTTCAGGTGGGAGAAAAATTTTGGTTGCACTTGCAAAAAGAATGCCTTGCAGGGCCCCATTGGAAGTTTCATCCACTCCATTATGGACCTTACAACATCACCAAGGAAGTAGGTGAAAATGATTTTAATCTCAACATTCCCCCTTTCCTTGGCTTGCACCCAGTGTTCAACGTGGTTGTCCTTCGGCCATATTTCCCACCATTATTGGACACCTTAGAGATAGCAGAACAGTTGACACCAATAGAGATCAACCCTAACTGCTTGCAACAATAATCCAATGATCATATTCTAGACACACAGGTCAAGGTCACTCGACAGCAAAGGATCCAGCTTTATCGAGTTTTCAAAGTAGGGCAACTCCTGCACCAAGGCAAGTGGCTCACGAGGGGCCAAATTCAGCATAAATTTTCTCATCTAATGGGGAAATTCAATGCAATGGAGACCATTTATTCCTAAGGGGGGAGGATTTATCCATATGGATTTCAATGGCCTCCCACCTATTCCAATTGGTTCATTTTGGTAGTTTTCCAGTTTGGCATTTTTTCCCTAGTTTTTGGGTCCCTGACTTTCGACATTGTTTTGAGGCCCTTAACAACATTTTTAGGGATATTCAAAGTAAGAATATGATCAAAGTTACAGTATGATGTAAAAATTTGTATTCCTCGGATATACCTTTCCAACGGGATATCGTGTGCCTAAAATGGAGATCATATGCAAAAGTTACAACCTCGGGAAGTTGATGTACTAACTTACCCCAATGAGGCCCACATGATTTTATGCGCTTCATCTCCTAGGGTTAGGTTTTTGGATGTCTATGGTTTTTTCATTCATTCTTATTGTCAAAAGGAATTCAGAGCCTCATTGTAATCATCTTCTTGTGAATGACCACAAATGTCACATCTCTTCTCAGAGATAAGTCACCACCATTCCAACAAGCTTATTTTCCACTACATTTTACAATTTCGGCTTATTTCGTTATTGAATATAAACCAGTTTTACTATATATTTGTTATTATAAGTTAATATATTTTAATAATCTGTATTCATTTCATTCTTCTCATAAAATCCAGATCAGTGGTATCAAAGCGGTCTACTCATCATTCGTAATGCATGTCCCCGACAAGGTCAAGGTACAAAGAATTGGGTCTCGAGCTTGTTTCCCTTGAGGAAAAATGAACTCGCACGCCCAAGAGACCTCTCATGGTGGGATAAAATAATTATGATGGGACAGGATATGCTTTAAAAATGTTGCTCGAGGAATCCCTCATGCAACAGAGGAACGAGATGATGGATAGTTTTGCAAAAATCCTTCGACGACTACCAACATGCGACGCGTCTTCCTTAAGTGGGGGCACCACCCCCTTCAAGGTACAAATCAATTTTTATATTCCTATATTTCAAGTTAAAATAGATGCATATGGTGTAGAAAAATGGTTGATTCTACTATAAGGGTATTTCTATATCAATAAATTTTCGAATAGATAAAATATTACTTTTGCACTCCTCAAAGTTGTTCCCTATGTCAAAGATTGGTGGGAGACTTTATGTCAGCAAAAGGCAATAGAGGAATCCTAATTATTTATAGTCATGGACACCTTGGATTCCTTCAAGGATGATATTAAGGAAAAATAATACCATGTCAGAAGTTATGACAACCAGTATACAAAATGGACCACACTGCGGAAGGAAAGAGACCAGGCAATGCCCGAGTTCACAAATATATTTGAAACCTTGCGCACCAAGATGGGTATCAAATATTCTGGGTGATATATGGTTCTCAAGTATCATGTTGGTATGCATAGATACATCCAGGCTGAAATGAAGTTTATGGACATCTCATCCTTGGGCATGACCTACCGATATGCCATCAAAATCGAGCAGGAGCTTAAACAAAAGACGCGGAAATTTGGGCTTGGGAACCCCTCACAACAAAAGCAAGGAAAGGGTGGCCCAAACCTGTAGAAAAAAGGACAGAGAAAATATGGATAGTCTTAGGACAACCATTCCAAGCCGCAAGCAAAGAAGGACACTAGAAATACAAAGAAAGATACTAGGAAGTGGTGCGACTTCCATAATATCCCTTGGCATAACACTGTTGATTGTCTTTCAAAGCAGTTGTTGGTGTTTGAGGTGAAAGCCTCTGAATCATATGGGGGTTCTGACTCTGATTCAGAACCATAAAGGGGGAGACAGATCATTGATGTGGAACCCAGTGCTAATGTTGCTACCACCAAGCTCCATCCCAGTGAACTAGATGAGCCAGAGGAAGGAGAGCACCTTTTTAATTCACATATGTGGGTGAAAGGTACCCCATTGTCCTTCATCGTTGATAGTGGTATCCAAAAGAACCTCATATTAGTAGAGGTTATCAAGAAGCTACCCTTGGTGAGAATGATGCACTCACAACCCTACACCATTGGATGGCTTCACCAAGGAATAGATATCTGCATCATCCAACAATGTCTCTTGTCGTATAACATCAATCCCTTCAAAGATGAGGTATTGTGTGATGTTGCTCCTCTTGAATTTTGTAATGTTCTTTTAGGCCAACCTTATTTATGGAAATGTCATGTTGTATATGAGTCTAGGCCTTGCAATGTTATTATTAATTTGAACAAGAAATTGTACAGGATACCCGAGGCAGTCCCACCTAGTGTTATTTCCTTGATCTCTGCCAAGAAATGCAGGAAGGTCATCTCTCAGACCAGAAATTTTGTCTTCTTCATGATTCACTCTTAGAGTGAGAAGAAGATCACAACCACATCCAGGGCCTCTTTGGATGACCTCTCCACATAGTAGAAGAAAGTGGATAATATCGTAAATAAATACTTAGATATCTTCTCCTCACCTACTGGGGTACCTATGAAATCTCAGGTCAAGCATCCGATCGATCTGACCCCCGACGCACCACTACCCAATGGGCCAATCTACCGCCACTCTCTGTTATAGAATGAGGAGATCAAGCAATGGATCAAAGAACTGCTCCACAAGGGGCACATCTGTCTCAGCTCATTTCCTTGTGGGAGCCCAATCGTGTTGGGGCAAAAGAAAGATGGGACTTGGCGACTCTACATTGACTACCAGGCTCTGAATAAAATCATGGTCAAGAACCAGCACTGGATTCCCTGAATCGACGACCTTCTTGATCAGCTCATGGGGGCCAAATACTTTAGTAAGATTGATCTAAATTCTAGCTACCACCAGGTCCCAAATTATACAGACAGATGTATGGAAGACCGCATTCAAGTAAAAATAAGGTTTTTTTAAAAGGTTGTTCATGCCCTTCGGTTTGAAAAATGCTCCAGCCAATTTCATGAGAATGATGGATGATATCTTGTGACCTTTCACCAATACTTTTTTAGTGGTGTATCTGGATGAAATCCTCATCTACAACATGACTTGGGCATAACACTTGCAGCATATTCACTAGGTTTTGCACACCCTGAGGTAGCACAAGCTATATGCCAACTTGGAAAAATTCTCCTTCAGAATGGACATGGTCCATCAACTGGGATACATCGTTGATCAACATGGTGTACATGTGGATCTAGCCAAGATCTAGGTCATCTGTGACTGTCCAGCCCCAACCACACTCACTGAGCTTCGAAGCTTCTTGGGCTTTTCCAATTTCTATTACAGGTTCATGTTGGTATTATCCCACATTGCATGGGCCCTCATCCAAGTAACTAGGGGTGTTGGTAAGGAAAAACATGTGGTGCATGTCCCTACAACAAGAGTTCAATGATTTGAAACATCACTTGTTCTCAGCCCCAATAATTTCATTATCGGACCTGCGATAGTCGTTTGAGATCAAGAAAGATGCTTCAGAGAATGTTGTGGTCATTTTTCTCATTTAGCATGGCCACCCCATGCCTTATCATATTTAGACACTATCATATTATGTCCGTAAATACCCTACTTACGACAAATAAATGTACTCCATTGTGCAATCCTACCGCTAGTGGAGACATTACATTCTTGAGAAGGAGACAGACATCCACACTGATCATAAGCCACTGCATTTCATGCAGACATAAGGAAAATTGGAAAATGATTGCCATCATAAGTGGTCCACATAATTGCAGTAGTTCCACCTCAACATCAAGTATAAAACATGAAGTACCAACCGAGTCGATGATTGCCTCAACCAACCTCCAGTCGCAGCACTCACCAAGGTGATAGACTCTTGTGGCCACGAGACCTTTGAATGGCCCCACCTCTATGAGCCAGACCCTAACTTCGCCACCACCTACCAAATGTTGGGTGCAAACTCAGTTGTCGCTAATTTCCATCTTTAGAATGGGTTTTTGTGCCATGTGGGCCATCTATGCATTCCATCAAGTGATCGAGTGAAGCATTTTTGGGAAGCCCACTACAGTCAGGTGGCAGGACACTTCGACGTAAAAAAGAGAGTGATAGTACTACAAAAACATTTCTATTGGTCAAAACTTTGACATGATGTGGGAAAGTATATCAGGTCCTACATTTCTTGTGCTATTGCCAAACTGAACCCTAAGAAACAGGGCATTTACACCCTTATTTCTACTCCTGCCAAGCCATGGGAATCCATCTCAATGAACTACATGTCGGGCCTTCCATCCAGCAAGAGGGGAAATGACTGTGTTTTTGTGGTTATTGATCGCTTTTCCAAGATGGAGATTATGGCTTCCTATAAGAAGAGAATCATAGCAGAGGCCAATGCCAAGATCTTCTTTGAACGAGTTTGGGTACATTTTGGAATCCCACAAACCATTTTCTCAGATCAGGACATTCGGTTCCTCAGCACATTCTGGTTGAGCCTCTGGTCACTGTTGGACACCAATCTCACCAAATCCACTTCTTTCCACCCCCATACAGATGGCCAAATTGAGATCATCAATCAGATGATCGCATATCCTGCATGTTGGAGACGCCCTTGTTTTATTGTTACTTTGCACAATTTTCATTTTGGATACTTAAAATTCAAAAGATGGCCCTTTGATTCCCCCCCCCATACTTTGAAAGCTCTGCAACCTTGTCGATTAAGCAGCGATGCTTTCTCTACCCTTAAAACAAGTTTACTTTCTTAAGAATGTTGCTCTCTTTGTTTTACTTCAGCATCTCGCAGGTCGAATAATATAACTCATGAAATTACACATCCCGAGTCACGAAACGACGAAGTCTTTTTAAAATTTTTGCTCAAGACAGTAACCAGGGTAATATATTTTAACCCAGAGATTAGACATCATCGGGGTTTTGCACCTCGGTGGTCGCTAAGTTCGAATTTTTATTTTTATAGCTCCGAGAGCCAAGAACACGAGGTTCTTTCGGGCTAACCCTGGTCAAGGATTAAAGGCAAAAAAAACTAACCTTGGTTAAATCTGTTCTCGGCGTCTCGCCACTCGGCTCTATCTTTTCGAAAGTTATGGTGTCTAAAACCCTGACTCATGAAGTCACAATGTAATTATAGAAAGATTAATTAGGCGCCTAATCTAAGATTTTCCCCTATTAATTGAGTCTTAATTATCGTCATCTCGCAATTTCGCGACTCGGCATACTGATCTCGTAGAAACTTGTCTTCGAAGTTCTGAGTCTCGATATGGAAAATAAATTGATTATAAAATTAATAATGCTCTAAATCACTATTATTGTTAATTAAGCCAAAATCGGTCCTCGCAGTCTCGCGAGTTGAAGACTCAAAAATTTAAAAGAAAATCAACGATGCAGTGAAAAGCGAGAAAGTTATTAACGTTGCTAAGTTTTGATAATTTAAAATAAAGCAAGATATGTCCCGCGCATCGAGGCTTGCACATTTCCTGAGGTAGCCATCCCTCTCATTACTCTGACTGACCATCAAACTGCCAAACATTGATGACATTAAGGGAGAATCGGAGTGAATCCATGAATAATAAGATCGGATTTTTACAAAATAAATTTGTTTCTAATTGTGATTTGACAGAATTATTTTGAAAAGTATAGAATTTGCAAATATATACAGGAGTTTCATTTTATTTTAATGAAAACCTTTTTCATTAAGCGCACAGAGCTCATCATTCTCCGAGTGAACTAATTTTTTCATGTATACACAGGTCTATCGCAGAAGGGCGAAAATGCAAGTTTCAATTATGGCTCCATGGAAAGCAGCGAATGCGAATGTAGAAGTCGCAGGACAGCGCACAGACAATGTAGCCGATACTTCACCCTGAAGTGTCGACTCAATTCCCGACTGGTCATTTATCTCAAATGTTCTGCAAGCAGAATTGGTAGATTACTCAGGCGACTTCGATGACATTGAAAGGGATGATCTACACACCAAGTACAAGATAATCGTCCAATCGGGGATGTACAGAACAACAACCAGGCCACGGTTGCTTCTGTATTACGACATGATCCGGTGGGAGTTGGATCATATAGAATTACCCACCAGGACGATCATGAACAAACAATGAGTTACTGTCGGGACTTTTAGGCCCGAGCATCTACAAAATATGTACAAGCTACCTTCAACCTCTGAATATACATATGGTGCCGATTTCCTGGAGGAGTTCAAACAGAAAGAATGCATCCAGTATGACAAAACCATGCCCATTTTGATCATAGATTGGGTTTTGCGCTCCACGAAATTCAGAGCAAATGACCAGGGTGTTTATTCTATCTCTTCTTTGGAGCCACAGTATAAATATGTGGCCATGATGACATGCAGGCTATTTGAGAAAGAAGACACAACACATTTCTACATTGCGTGGGTGCCTCTCATGTTTCGGGTAGCAGAAGGTTGCTCATTCAATTGGGCCAAGATGCTCTCAGACAGTCTGGCCAACAGGGTCACAGAGTATCGGGAACAGAAGTCAAGTGGAAAACCGTCTTCATTTTTCATGTCAGCATATATCATGGACGCGGTATGTTCCATGACACCATTCCCCTTGATGAACTAGGCTTGGAATCTAGCTCAAGAAAAACCTGTGCACGAGTATCATGACAAACTATGGGAGAACAAAGCAGGAAAGTTCATATATGAGATTTTTAACTGGGTGATGGTGCCTCTGCATATCACCATTTTTGGGCATCCACCACCTCATGTCTCAGACAACATTGCAATAGGTCTGAGTGGCATAGCAGATTGGTATGTGGAGGTAGAGTTTTCGTATTTTCGAGTTTTCAGAGCTTCTGTCCCCCCTCATGCGCTGCCCTTGTTCATCCTCGACAAGCTGGCTTGTCGAGAGGTCGCCTGGAAAACGGTGATTGGAGGCATGAGAAAAGAACTCAAGGGTTAATCAAAGAAGGTATGGCCTTTTTTTCCTATTTGGCTGAATTCCTATTCTTTATTAGATTTCGGGCATGCCAAAGCCGAGGTTGCTGCCCTGGAGGACCTAAGTTTGGTCTCCATCGAGGTTAAAAAGCATGATCCACAAAGGGTTGTGAGCAATCATTTGGCTCATTGTGGGCTCAAGAGATTTGAGCATGAAAATTCACCCTCGAATGACCTTTTCCGAGGGGCGAGATCGTATGAAAAAGTGCTAACTCGGATCCAATCATTAGCACCTGAAGACACAGCATCCGTATTAAAGTTCCAAGAACATAGACGAAGAAGCCTTCCCACTGTGTTGGGGGGTTTGGGTATTTCCGAGGCGAAACAAAAGGATGCTGAAGGTTTTGAGGACCCAATTTCTAACCTCGGAAAACACCAGGAAGGGGAGCTTTTTTGTGTCGATTGTAATAGAGTTTTTTCATTCAAGAAGTTAATATAAGAAAATCTGGAGATTCTCGATTCTGTCAAGACTGTGTTACAAGTTTGTTTATTTATGTTTCAAGTTTCATTTCATTTCATTTTTCATAATTGATGTGTTTCGTTATACTTTAGTACGACCACTACTATAATGAAAGGATTTCATTTTTCTGTAATTGGTTATTGTATTTCCTCTGCACCAGCTATCAGCGGGTGTAAGACTAATCTACACTTACAGAATTCTACATATATTTTTGCTATGTCAGTTATTTCTTTACTAATTTCCTCTTCTGTTTATATGTGAGTTTTCTCTTTGACAGGAACCTTGTGTTATATGCAGCTAAATGTTTTTCTCTCATCTCACACCCTTATATTAAAATATAATACAGTTACGGGAAGGAGCCTTCAATTTGCATTCCTATTTTATTCTTTAAAAGTAAAAATTTCTCTTTTATTCGACCAAATCGAGACAGTGTTTAATCTCTCTTTGAATCCTCTCCTACTCTTACTGTTCCTCAATGACTTTCCCTGCAGCAACACAACCTAATATTGAACCCGGACTATCTAATCAAACACATATTGCTTTAAACCTTTTTGACATAATCCTTAAAACTGCTAATAACCGGGAGGAACTTGAACGTTCATGGACATCCACTGAACAAGATATAACTACTCAGGAACAGTTGGATGCTAGATGACGCAAATGTAGAAATTTTCCCTAGTTTCCTATACCGAAGGTTGACGTTACCCTCTTACCCATCCTTCACCTACTTTCGGATGCCTTGACACTGTACTTTTCAGCCTTAAGTACAGACTCAGGAACAACATCTTTCTGGCGCCGTTGCCGGGGAGCGAAGTTACGAAATCGTTTCCCTGGGAAAACGACATTTATTTCATTGAAAGTGTTACTCCTTGATAGTGAACATAGAGTACACACAATTTTAAGGCTTTTTCAATCTTTCACTTGGCGACTCCACGAAAAAAATAAACTGGCATTCGGTAGAAAGAATACCAGACAGAACCCGGATGGTAAGCCTATTACGCTTGTTACTGATCCCTAAAAAATCTTAAATACTAAAAACAAAATCTTAAAGACTAAATGCCATTCAGATTCTTCTGCTTCACGCAGTCCTCTGTTTGATACTATAGATCTAAAGTCAAACTGCTCTGAAGTTAGGAGTGAGATTCATCAGACTTTCCCATCCATACACAAGGGAAAAGGTCTTTTAGAAAGTTCATTGTCAGTTGACATACCATCTTTTCTTCGAAATAACTTCCCGGTCTCGCCTGATTCCAAAGAGTGTGTTACATACTCATTTTCTACACCCGAGTCAATGGCAGGCATCGGAGGAGGTGGTGGAGGCGCTCCTGTAAGAGGCGGTGGAGGTCAAGTGCAAGTCCCTCCTCCCAGATTTTTCGCAAAGGTAGTAGCGAGATATGCTCCCCTGGTTTTTCCCGTCCCCCTCCATGATTTGCCTGAAAACTACATAAAAAATCTTCCGAAGTTCACTGGGGAGGGAGATCTAACCACAACCGAGCATATAAATTTCTTTGACCAATTTGCAAACATCTGTGGTATTGAGCACGAAGATGTATATTCTAGACTACTTGTCCAGACCTTTGAAGGACAGGTCCAAACTTGGTTTCAGAGCCTCCCTGTAGCTTCTATTTGGACATATAACGCTTTGGAAGATGCTTTCCTCAGACAATGGGGAGAGCAAAAAGATCACTTATATTACCTTACCGAGTTTGGGTCCCTAAAGAAAAAGAACTCAGAAACAATTATGGAATTTATTCTGAGATTCAACAAACTGTATAATAAGATTCCAGCCACTGTTAAACCCTCCGAACCCTCAGCCAAAGTAACCTTCGCGGGAGCTTTCGAACCGGATTTCGCACTACTTTTGTGAGAAAGAAGAGGAGCCACCCTAAATAGAATGCAAGATGATGCTGTTGAAATAGAATCTAATATGATGGCTTCAGGTAAATTAAAGGCTAAAGTAGAAATAGTCAACCGCGAAAATAGACACTATAGGGAACCAGCGGGTCCTTTAGGGTCAAATAGATACACTGATGGCAGAGTAAATGATATGGCCCGAATAATTAAAGAATTGTCTAACAAAATATCTAGGATGGAGTTGGATCAGGTTAAAGCTGATTCTTCTAATAAAAAAGACTTCAGGAGAAACCCAAATCCCCAACATCAACAAAGAGAAATAAAAATTGAAGATCAAAAAATACAAGCTCCACTAAAAAACGAAAATTTTACAGGAGCAAATGACCTCCAAGATTTCGGAGATTCGGAAGATGAAGTCGCGAATTTTGGTGATGAATGTTCGTAGCCATATCTGACTCAGGAAGACTATGAAAAATCTTTGAATAACCCACAACCGTCTAATGAATATGAAGAAGGTGATCACACTGACCTCTGTGTATCTCAACCAGAAACAGAAATGATAGTGGCTGAGTTTCAACCAAAGTACAACCTAAGATCTAAAAATAAGCCCACCTCAATGGATCAACCTAAGAAAATCCTTCAAAGGGGCCAAGCTCATGAACCTCCTTTGGAAGAGACCTTGTTACCCAGCAACAAAATCAAGGTAGCAAGCACTCAAGAGTCCGAGGTGAAAAAAGTTGAAACTCAAACAAAAGAAACAGGACCAGTCGATAAAGTTACGTCTTCAACTAGGATCACAAGTGATAAGGCGATCCAGACAAGTAAGTCGGAAAGAAAAATATTGGAAGTCTCAACCAAAGAAACAGACAAGGTAGATACATCTTTCAGTTTTGAAAATGAGTTAAACAAAATTAAGATACCGATTCCTTTGGTAGAATTAGAAAAAAACCCCGCTTATCAGAAGCAAATTGCCAAAGTGATGGGTGTCTGTGAGACAGAAAGTCACTCTGATGTTATCAACCTGGAAGACGAAAGACCTAACATCACCTTTGGTCCTCATTTTGAAGGGTCCAAAGACAACATCGCACCCTTTTATGTCACCCTGAATATACATGATCAATTATTTCATAATTGTATGTTAGACTCCGGGGCTTCTCATAATGTTATGCCCAAAATTATAATGGAGAAGCTGGGTCTCCAGATCACAAGACCTTATGGAAATCTGTACTCTTTCGATTCAAGAAAGGTTAAATGTATGGGGATGATAAAAGATCTGGTAGTTACCCTGGCTCAGGTCCCAGTCAAGAGTATCCTGATGGATGTAGTTATCGCAGATATTCCCCCCAAATATGGCATGCTGTTATCCAGGTCATGGGGGGCCAAGTTGGGAGGTTCCCTTCAGTTAGACATGTCTTACGCCACAATCCCTGTGTTCGGGGGTCAATTCACTCATTTATATAGAGAAACAAGATTAGCGTACACGGTCAGTGACCCCCAAAACCCACACAACTTCCCCATTTACATCGCAGACCAAGATCTGGGAAACTGCATTTTGTCTTTTGATGATGGTCTAGATGGTTTCCTGGAATAAATCGATGCAAAGCAAGAAGAGTTAAGCCCCTTGATAGAATATTTGTGCAATAAGGGTATTTGGAAAATGTATTTTGATGGCGCTTCGTCTTCTGAAGGAGCTGGTGCTGGGGTACTTTTGGTAGCACCTGAAGGTAAGTTCATTGTTCCTTTCTCCTATGCAGTGGGACATAGATTAAACCAATAACGTATGTGAGTATGAAGCATTAATCTTAGGATTAGAGGCTGCAAAGAAGTTGAATATAAAAAACTTGGAGGTATACGGTGACGCGGAATTGATAGTAAGACAAGTAAACCGACAGTACCTAGCCAAACATCCCAGACTAAGAACATACATAAATTGCGCTTGGGATTTGATGGAGAATTTTTTCTCATCTGTGAAGGTCCATTTTATTCCTCATGCAAAGAATCTACATGCTGACGCATTGGCCAAGGCAGCTTCGACCTTTTCTCCTCCCACGACCATCAAACTGAAGTATCACATTGAAATCAGATACAAACCCTCTATACCAGACAATATCTGACACTGGAAGGTCTTTGAAGATGACGAACAAATTCAAAAATTTCTTATAGCAGTAGGTGAGTTCTCTGAAACTCATCCAGACCAAGAGAATCAAAATGACCCGATGTGGATTATGCAAGAGGGTGAAGATCCTGAAACCTTCCGAGAAAAAATAGTGGATCATCGTGTGTTGGTCCTTAAAAGCAACCAAATTCCAAAAGGCTTAATTCCTTTAGAGAGACTTTTCGATCAGAACGACATACCTGTGAAATCCACTTTGCGGCCCCAATCAGAAGAAGTGGAGGATTGCGATATAGGAACTGAGAAAGAATCCAGGATAGTAAAGATATCTAAGTTCCTCCCTCCCAAAGTAAAAGCCCAGTACAGAGACCTACTCAGACAGTACAAAGATGTTTTCGCCTGGTCCTATGATGAGCTTAGAACATATGATACTTCAATAATCGAGCACAAGATACCTTTGAAGCCCGGGGTCAAGCCGTTTAGGAAAAATCTTAGGCAGATTAACCCCATTTTGTTGCCCATGATTGAAAAGGAAGTTAAAAAGATTTTAGATGTGAAAATAATCGTACCTCTGAGGTACTCAGACTGGGTGGAAAATTTGGTCCCGGTCAGGAAAAAGAACGGAGAAATCAGACTGTGTGTGGATTTACGAAACTTGAATAGGTCCTCTCTTAAGGATAATTATCCGCTCCCCAAAATGGACCACGTCCTAGAAAAGGTAGTTGGAGCAAATCAAATGTCTATCATAGATGGGTTCTCTGGATAGAATCAAATCGCCATGAACGAGCAAGATAGAGAAAAAACTGCTTTCACCACACCATGGGGTACATTCATGTATGACAAAATGCCATTTGGTTTGATGAATGCAGGGGCTACATTCCAGCGTGCTATGGACATCTCTTTCGTAGGAGAAAGAGACAAGTTTGTAGTCATCTACCTCGACGATTTCACGGTTTTCTCTAAAACCAATGAAGAACATTTGATCCATCTAAAACAGACTTTCGAAAAATGCCGCAGGTATGGTCTGTCTTTGAACCCAAAGAAATCACATTTCGCTATGCAGGAAGGTCAGCTTCTGGGGCATATCATATCTAAGGATGGGATCAGGATTGATCCTAAGAGGATTGAAGCAATAGAAACTATAAATATTCCTAGAAATGTAAAAAAATTCAATCTTTCTTAGGTACAATAATTTTTTTACGAAGGTTTATCCCAAATTTTGCTGAGATTGTCAAATTGATCACAGGAATGCTGAAGAAAGATAGCAGAGTAAATTGGACGACCGAGGCTAAAGCATCGTTCGCGCATATTAAAAAAGTCATCAGCGAGGCACCTGTGTTAGCAAGCCCAGATTACTTGAAAGATTTCCTCATCTTCTCATTTGCTTCTGAACATATTATCGCCATGGTGCTCCTGCAAAAGGATGATGAAAGCTTTGAACGACCAATCGGGTTTTTTAGCAAGAGCCTTAGAGACGCCAAACTAAAGTATGACATAATGGAAAAACAGGCGTATGCAATGGTGAAAGCACTAAAAGCATTCATAACCTATGTACTGCATTCAAAAATTATCGCGTACGTGCCAACCAGTGCTATGAAAGATATATTGGTACAGCCAGATAGTGATGGAAAACGAGGGCGCTAGCTCGCTAAAATACAAGAATTTGATCTGGAAGTCAAGCCTACTAAATTGATAAAGGGGCAGGGTCTGGCCAAACTCTTGGCTGAGTTGAACCTTAGAGCTCTTGATATTAATTGCCTTCAAGGGGAACATGGAGACACACCCTTGCACGAGCCGGATGACCAGACAGATCCAAGCAAGTTTGAAGAAAAATTCATATCATCAGGCTGGTATAAAGACATAGTGTTCTACTTGTTAAACCTGAAATGTCTAGATGGACTATCACCAACCAAATGTAGAACTTTAAAACTCCATGCTGTAAAGTATTGCATCGCCGAAAATTAGCTATACTGGAAGGATCCACTCAGGTTCCTACTAGTCTGTTTGGTTGAGTCGGAAACTCCACGGGTTATATAAGAATTTCATGAAGGGGTCTGTGGAGGACACCATGCATGGAGAGCCATAGCCTACAAGATCTTGAGGTTCGAATACTATTGGCCGAAACTATTTTCAGACGTCAATTCCAAAGTGCGTTCCTGCAACCCGTGTCAAATATTTGCTGGGAAACAGAAACTCCTTGCACTACCACTCATTCCAGTCAAAACTGAAGCCCCATTTCAACAATGGGGACTAGATTTCATAGGGGAAATTAATCCCCATTCCAGTGCTCAACATAAGTGGATCTTAGCAGCCACAGATTATTTTACAAAGTGGGTGGAAGCCATTCCAACCAAAAGGGCAATAGACTCGGTGGTGATCGACTTCTTGGAAGATAATATCTTGTCAAGATTCGGGTGTCCCCGAAATATTGTTACCGACAACGCCCAGGTGTTCAAGTCCATGGCTATGATCAGCTTCTGTCAGAAGTACAATATCATTCTCGGCCATTCTACTGCTTATTACCCCCAGGGAAATGGGCTAGCCAAATCATCCAACAAGAGCCTGGTAAACATAATCAAGAAAGTACTGGATGAAAATAAAAGGTCCTGGCATGTGCACTTGAAGTACGCATTGTGGGAAAACCGCATCAGCACTAAAATGTCTATCGGCATTTCACCGTTTCAAATGGTCTATGGGACAGAAGCGGTTCTACCTATAAACTTAGCGTTGCCAGTAATGAAATTATGGTAGGATCAGAATGAAGAACCCAATCATGTAACCAGGAGAATTAACCAACTGATCAAGGTTCAACAGCATAGAGTGGAGGTTGATGAGAAAATGCAGAAGTACCAGGACGATATGAAAGCATTGTTCGACCTCAAGGCAAAAGACAGAGAATTTCTCCCAAGCGACTTAGTATTAAGATGGGATACGAGAAGGGAAGAAGCTGCGAAGCATAGCAAATTTGACCACCTTTGGTATGGACCATTCAGGGTCTCGGCTCCAGGAGGGAAAAATTCCTTTCTTCTGGAGAATATAGACGAAGAAATCCTCAACGCCCCTGTCAACGGGCGATACCTGAAGCATTATATGACGTAACAGTCGTAAAAAAATTTGTAAATAAATAAATTTCATTTTATGTGTTTTGTACATACTTATATTTTCATTTAAACATTTACTTTTAATTTTCGGTTTTTGTTCCTAAACTCTCGACACATTTCCAATAAGATTTGTATTTGTTTGTTACAGGATTCCAGCTGCAGACGAAGCTAGCAGAAAAATTAATTTGCAGGTCGGTGTTGGAAATAGAGTGACATAAAACAGGTGATACCAAATGATAATTCATAAGTGCACAAAGAAGTGAAAAGAAAAGACATAGGTGAGCTTTCTCAATACACAGGTTATGAAAGGATGTTAAATCAAAATAAGGTAACATCTTTCAAACTGCAATATAAAAGGTTAGATAACAGGAGGATCATTTCTTGGTTTGATAATTTTTGTTTTAAAATAAGTTGAATAATACACTAAATAAAAAATGGGCAGTTGAAATAAACTATTCCCGAATTTATCTACAAGAGTCAGTCTCGAGTTGTTTCGATCCCCATATTTTCAGTCAATGAATTTGTGGTTTGTATCCTATCTATCTTCGGGTCTAACTTTTAGCAAGTCACCGTCTTCCTGAGTTATTGCGAAGGGATAAAAGTATTTCATTTTAAACCTCAGGGGTTTCAAAACAGATCTTGATAGGAAAGCTGGTCTTCACAACTACTTAATCTCCTGCTAAGCAAAGGAATGTTTAGAGAGATCCTAACTTTCCTAGGTTTTTCAACAGTTTCGAAAGAATCAAAGCTTGCTCGAACAGGATGCCCCTTAAAAAATTTATTATTTTCCCCTGTCTCCCGAAGAATGAATCTGTTGTGAAGGTCAAAGGAAGATTGATACCGAGTAATCAAAATAAGTTAACAGACCTCTGATACAAAATATTACACAAATATCAGCCCTGATACAAACTGATTGCCCCCATCTTCGTGCTTTAAAAGTAAATTATAAGATAGGTGGTGAAAGGAAATTCAGAAATGATTTCCCCCACCTAGTCCATGAATATGATGAAAGGAAATTCAGAAATGATTGCCCTCATCTCAGTATTTAAACGCATAAATATTTTCCGAAGTGGTGAAAGGAAATTCAGTGAAAGGGGCCAGACAAATTCACCGGGGTACTGAACAAGCTCGCTGGCAGTGAAGCAATGTCTGAGATATCTGTAAGGCTGTTATACATGAATATCACTCTACTCTAGTAACCAATGCTTTCTAAAAACTTGATCAATACCCCAAATTCAGACGGGACTTCCCGATTTAAAAATATATAATATCATTCTTTTGATGCAAGCTGAGAATCACAAGATCTGTTGAATCTCCTAGGGTCGTTTCGACTGTCTTAAAACATCCCCAAAGTTAGTAGTGGGAAAGGGAAAGTTGTGAAAGGGACTACAGCCGTGTTTGGAAAGAGTATCTAAGTTCGAAAAAACTTCTCGAGGTAAAATACGAAGTCTTTTCCCCCCTTATATCCTTTTCCTTGAATTTTTTCTGCTTGTTTTAGCTTATGACTCCATTTACCCAATATTGGCACCTGGTCTACTGTTCTTCCCGCCTCACAGGAAGGTGGGATGCCTAGTTGGAGCCTATGTTGGAGCCGCTCTTGTTTTATTGTTACTNTTTGAAAGCTCTGAAACCTTGTCGATTAAGCAGCGATGCTTTCTCTACCCTTAAAACAAGTTTACTTTCTTAAGAATGTCACTCTCTTTGTTTTACTTCGGGATCTCGTAGGTCGGATAATATAACTCATGAAATTACACGTCTCGAGTCACAAAACGACGAAGTCTTTTTAAAATTTTCGCTCAAGATAGTAACCAGGGTAAGATCTTTTAACCCAGTGATTAGACATCATCGGGGTTTCGCGCCTCGACGGTCGCTAAGTTCAAATTTTTATTTTTATAGCTCTGAGAGCCGAGAACACGAGGTTCTTTCGGGCTAACCCTGGTCAAGGATTAAAGGAAAAAAAGACTAACCTTGGTTAAATCTATTCTCGGTGTCTCACCACTTGGATCTATCTTTTTGAAAGTTATGGCATCTAAAACCCCGACTCACGAAGTCACGACGTAATTATAAAAAGATTAATTAGGCGCCTAATCTAAGATTTTCCCCTATTAATTGAGTCTTAATTATCGTCATCTCGCAGTTTCGTGACTCGGCACACTGATCTCCTAGAAACTTGTCTTCGAAGTTCCGAGTCGCGATATGGCAAATAAATTGATTATAAAATTAATAATGCTCTAAATCACGATTACTGTTAATTAAGCCAAAATCGGTCCTCACAGTCTCGCAAGTTGAAGACTCAAAAATTTAATAGAAAATCAACGATGCAGAGAAAAGCGAGAAAGTTATTAACGTTGCTAAGTTTTGATAATTTAAAATAAAGCAAGATATGTCTCGTGCATCAAGGCTTGCACGTTTCTCGAGGTAGCCATCTCTCTCCTTACTCCGACTGACCGTCAGACCGCCAAACATTGATGACATTAATGGAGAATTGGAGTGAATCCACGAATAATAAGATCGGATTTTTACGAAATAAATTTGTTTCTAATTGCGATTTGACAGACTTATTTCGAACAGTACAGAATTTGCAAATATATATAGGAGTTTCATTTTATTTTAATGAAAACATTTGTCATTAAGTGCACAGAGCTCATCATTCTTCGAGTGAACTAATTTCTGCATGTATACACAGGTCTATCGTAGAAGGGTGAAAACGCAAGTTTCAGTTATGGCTCCATGGAAAGCAGCGAAGGCGAATGTAGAATTCGATGTACAGGGCACAGACAATGTAGTCGATACTTCACCCCAAAGTGTCGACTCAATTCCCGACTGGTCATTTATCTCAAATGTTCTGCAAGCAGAATTGGTAGATTACTCAGACGATTCCGATGACATCGAAAGGGATGATCTACACACCAAGTAAAAGATAATTGTCCAATCGGGGATGCACAGAATAACAACTAGGCCACAGTTGCTTCAGTATTACGACATGATCCGGTGGGCGTTGGATCACATAGACTTACCCACCAGGACGATCATGAACAGCCAACGAGTTACTGTCGGGACTTTTAGGCCCGAGCATCTACAAACCATGTACAAGCTACCTTCAACGTATGAATATACATATGGTGCCGATTTCCTGGAGGAGTTCAAACAGAAATAATGCGTCCAATATGACAAAACCATGCCTGGTTTGATCAAAGATTGGGTTTCGCACTGCGCGAAATTCAGAGCAAATGACCAGGGTGTTTATTCTATCTCTTCTTTGGAGCCACAGTATAAATATGTGGCCATGATGACATGCAGGCTATTTGGGAGAGAAGACACAACACATTTCTACATCGCATGGGTGCCTCTCATGTTTTGGGTAGCAGAAGGTTACTCGTTCAATTGGGCCAAGATGCTCTCAGATAGTCTGGCCAACAGGGTCACAGAGTATCGGGAACAGAAGTCAAGTGGAAAACCGTCTTCATTTTTCATGTCAGCATATATCATGGACGCGGTATGTTCCATGACACCATTCCCCTTGATGAACTAGGCTTGGAATCTAGCTCAAGAAAAACCTGTGCACGAGTATCATGACAAACTATGGGAGAACAAAGCAGGAAAGTTCATATATGAGATTTTTAACTGGGTGATGGTGCCTCTGCATATCACCATTTTTGGGCATCCACCACCTCACGTCTCAGACAACATTGCAACAAGTCTGAGTGGCATAGCAGATTGGTATGTGGAGGCAGAGTTTTCGTATTTCCGAGTTTTCGGAGCTTCTTTCCCCCCTCATGCGCTGCCCTTGTTCATCCTCGACAAGCTGGCTTGTCAAGAGGTCGCCTAGCAAATGGTGATTGGAGGCATGAGCAAAGAACTCAAGGGTTACTCAAAGAAGGTATGGCCTTCTTTTCCTATTCGGCTGAATTCCTATTCTTTATTAGATTTCGGGCATGCCAAAGCCGAGGCTGCTGCCCTGGAGGACCTAAGTTTGGTCTCCATCGAGGTTAAAAAGCATGATCCACAGAGGGTTGTGAGCAATCATTTGGCTCATTGTGGGCTCAAGATATTTGAGCATGAAAATTCACCCTCGAATGACCTTTTCCGAGGGGCGAGATCGTATGAAGAAGTGCTAACTCAGATCCAATCATTAGCACCCGAAGACACAGCATCCGTATTAAAGTTCCAAGAACATAGACGAAGAAGCCTTCCCACTGTGTTGGGGGGTTTGGGTATTTTCGAGGTGAAACAAAAGGATGCTGAAGGTTCTGAGGACCCAATTTCTAACCTCAGAAAACACTAGGAAGGGGAGCTTTTTTGTGTCGATTGTAATAGAGTTTTTGCATTCGAGAAGTTAATATAAGCAAATCTGGATATTCTCGATTCCGTCAAGACTGTGTTACAAGTTTGTTTCTTTATGTTTCATGTTTCATTTCATTTCATTTTTCATAATTGATTTGTTTCGTTATACTTTAGTACGACCACTACTATAAAGAAAGGATTTCATTTTTCTGTAATTGGTTATTGTCTTTCCTCTGCACCAGCTATCAGCAGGTGTAAGACCAATCTGCACTTATAGAATTCTACATATATTTTTGCTATGTCAGTTATTTCTTTACTAATTTCCTCTTCTGTTTATATGTGAGTTTTCTCTTTGACAGGAACCTTGCGTTATATGCAGCTAAATGTTTTTCTCTCATCTCACACCCTTATATTAAAATATAATACAGTTACGGGAAAGAGCCTTCAATTTGCATTCCTATTTGATTCTTAAAAAGTAAAAATTTCTCTTTTATTCGACCAAATCGAGACAGCGTTTAATCTCTCTTTGAATCCTCTCCTACTCTTATTGTTCCTCAATGACTTTCCCTGCAGCAACACAACCTAATATTGAACCTGGACTATCTAATCAAACACATATTGCTTTAAACCTTTTTGACATAATCCTTAAAACTGCTAATAACCGGGAGGAACTTGAACATTCATGGGCAACCATTGAACAAGATATAACTACTCAGAATAGTTGGATGCTAGACGATGCGAACGTAGAAATATTCCCTAGTTTCCTATACCGAAGGTTGACGTTACCCTCTTACCCATCCTTCACCTACTTTCGGATGCCTTGACACTGTACTTTTCAGCCTTAAGTATAGACTCAGGAACAACACTGCACATGTACAATTCCAAGCACCCACGCACATGGGATGAGATTCTTCCCTATTTTTAGCATAGCTACAACTGAACCCTACATATCTCAACCGGCCACAATCCCTTTCAGGTAGGGTTCGCATTCAAACTATTGGGTCCCATGGATGTTGCACTACCCCTTGCAGCCACCTCGATCGACTCTTGACTTGCTCTAACTGAAGCTGACAAAGCCACCCAGTTCATTGAGCAGATCCAACACATCCATGAATAGGTTCAGGATATTTTACAGAAATCCAATTGTAAGTACAAGTAGTGCCATGATCAACATCAGGTGCCACATAAGTGTCAAGTGGGAAACAAAATTTGGTTTCACTTTCAGAAAGAATGCATTATAGGGCCCCATCAGAAGTTTCTCCCACTTTGTTATGGACCTTACACCATCACCAAGGTTGTAGCTGACAATTCTTTAATTGATCTCAACATTCCCCCTTTCCTTGGCCTACACCTAGTACTCAACGTGGCTCTCCTTCGGCCATATTTCCCACCATTATTGGACACCTCAGAGATAGCAGAATATTTGAAACCAATAGAGTTCAACCCTGACTGCATGCAACATGAATCTAGTGATCATATTTTGGATGCATAAATTAAGGGCACTCGATAGCAAAGGATCCGAATTTATCGAGTTGTTAAACAAGGACAACTCCTACACCAAGGCAAGTGGCTCATCAGGGGCCAAATTCAACATAAATTTCCTCATCTAATGGGGGAAATCAACGTAATGGATAATATTTCTTGCTAATGGGGGAGGATTGATCGAGATGGATTTCAGTGGCCTCCCACCTATTCCAACTGGTTCATTTTGCAAGCTTCTAGTTTGGTAGTTTTTTCCTAGTTTTTGGGTCCTTGACTTCCGGGATCATTTTGAGGCTCTAAAAAACATTTTTAGGGATATCCACACTCACACTATAAATAAAATTAGGATATAAAGGGAAAAATGTGTATTCCTCAGATAGACCTTTCCAACGGGCTATCGTGTGCCTAAAACAAAGATCGCATGCAAAAGTTACTACCCCAGGAAGTTGATGTAATAACTTATCCCAACAGAGCCCACATGACTTTTGGCTCTTCATATCCTAGGGTTAGGTTTTTGGATGTCTAGGGTTTTGGAATTAATTATTATTGTAAAAATTCCTTCAGATCCTCATTGTAATCATTTTCTTGCGAATGAGGGTAGTCGTCAAATCTCTTCTCAGGGATAAGCCACCACCATTCTAGCAAGCTTATTTTCCACTGCATTTTATAGTTTCATCTTATTTCATTATTGAATAGAAACCAATTTTATTGTATATCTATTATTCTTTATTAAGAATATTTTAATAATTTGTATTTATTTCATTTTGCTCATAAAATCCCAATCAATGGTATCAGAGCGGTTTGCTCCTTGTTGTTCTTAATGCATGTCCCCGACGAGGTCAGGGTACAAATAATTGGGTCTCGAGCTTGTTTCCCTTGAAGAAAAAATCTCTCGCACACCCAAGAGACCTCTCATAGTGGGAGAAAAGAAATACAGTGGGATAGGAGATCCTTTCAAAAATTTTCTTGAGGAATCCCTCACGCAACAGAGGAACGAGATGATGAATAGTTTTGTGCAAATCCTTCGGCGGCTACCAACAGGTGACACATCTTCCTCAAGAGGAGGCACCGCCCCCTTCAAGGTACAAAACAACTTTGATATTCCTATATTGAATTTCAGATAGATGCAAATTCTATAGACAAATGATTGAATCTACTAGAAGGGTGTTTCTCTATCCATAACTTTTTGAATAGAGAAAAGATGACTTTTGCACTCCTCAAAGCCATTCCCCATGTCAAAGATTGGTGGGAAAATTTATGTGACAAAAGGAAATAGAGGAACCCTCATTATTTACAGTCATGGACACCTAAAATTCCTTAGGGGATTTTATTAAGTAAAAATACTACCCTGTCAGAGGTTAAGATGACCTGTATAGAAAACGGACCACACTATGGTAGGAAAGAGACCAAGCAGTGCCCGAGTTCACAAATATCTTCCATACCTTATGCACCAAGTTGGGTATTTAATATTCTAAGAGACATCTGGTGCTCAAGTATCACATTGGTCTGCATAGATATATCCAGGTTGAAATGGAGTTTATGTACATCACATCCTTGGGTGTGGCCTACCGATATGCCGTCAAAATCGAGTAGAAGTAGCTTAAACAAAATACACGAAAATTTGGGCCTGGGAAATCCTCACAGCAAAATCAAGCAAAGGGTGGCCCCAACCCACAAAAAAAAGGATAGATAAAATATGGACAGCCTTAGGACAACCATTTAAGATGCAAGTAAAGAAGGACAATAAAAAGATAATAAAAGATAGAAGGAAGTGGTGTGACTTCCATAAGATCCCCTTGCATAACACTATTGATTTCCTCTCAAATCAGTCACTGGTGGATGAGGTGAAAGACTCTAAATTAGATGTGGGTTCCAACTCCGATTCAGAACTAGAAATGGGGAGACAAATCATTGACATGGAACCCAGTGCTACCATTTCTACCACCAAGCTCCATCCTGATGAACCAGATGATCCAAAGAAAGGAGAGCGCCTTTTTCATTCACAAATGTGGGTGATAGGTACCCTTTTCACTTCATCATTGATATCAGTAGCCAGAATAACCTCATCTTAGTAGAGGTCATCAAGCAGCTAGCCCTGCTAACAATGCCACACTTGCAACCATAGACTATTGGATGGATCCACCAAAGAAGAGATATTTGCATCAACCAACAATGTTTCCTGTCGTACGACATCAATTCCTTCAAAGATGAGGTATTGTGTGATCTTTCTCCTCTCGAAGTTTGTAATGTTCTTTTGGGCCAACCTTATTTATGGAAATGTCATGTTGTATATGAGTCTAGGATTTATAGTGTTATTATTACTTTGAACAAGAAATTGTATAGGATACCCAAGGCAGTCCCACCTAGTGCTATTTCCTTGATCTCTTCTAAGCAATGCAGGAAGGTCATCTTTCAGAACGAGAAGTTTGTCTTCTTCGTGATTCATTATCAGAGTGAGTGAAATATCACAACCACATCTAGGGAATCTACTACCGACCTCTCCACATAATAGAAGCAAGTGGATAATGTCATGGAAGAATACTCAGATATCTTCTCCTCACCTACCGGGGTACCTCATCATTGTCAAGTCAAGAATCCCATCGATCCGACCCCTAATGCACAACTACCCAATGGGTCAGTCTACTGTCACTCAATGTTAGAGAATGAGGAGATCAAGTGGCAGATCTAAGAACTATTCCACAAGGGGAACATCCATCCCATCTCATCACCTTGTTGGAGCCAAATCATGTTGGTGTAGAAGAAAGACGGTACCTGGTGACTTTGCATTGACTATTGAACCCTAAATAAAATCACAGTCAGGAATCAGTACCTGATTCCCTGAATCGACAACCTCCTTGATCATCTCACGGTGCCAAATACTTTAGTAAGGTTGATCTGAAGTTTGTCTACCACCAGGTCCTAATAGAATAGACATATGTATGGAAGACTGCCTTCATATATTTTTGAATTCTTGGTCATGCCCTTCAGTTTGACAAATGTTGCAACCAATTTCATGAGGATGATGGACAATATTCTGCGACCTTTCGCTAATAATTTTTTAGTGGTGTATTTGGATGACATCCTCATCTACAACAAGCCTTGGGAATAACACTTGCAACATATTCAATGGATTTTTCACACCCTGTGGTAGCACAAGCTATATGCCAACTTGGAAAAATGCTCCTTCGGCATGGATAGGGTCCATTACCTGGGCTACATCATTGATCATCATGGTGTACATGTGGATCCATCCAAGATCCAGTTCATATGTGATTCACCAGCCTCAACCACACTCACTGAGCTTCATAGCTTCTTGGTCCTTTCCAATTTCAATCACAGGTTCGTGTTGGGATTATCCCATATTGCATGGGCCCTAACCCAAGTAACTAGGGGTGGTGGTAAGGAAAAAATTGTGTGGGGCCTATCCCAACAACAATGGTTCGATGATTTGAAGTAGCACTTGTGCTCATCCCTAGTACTTTCATTATCGAACCTGCAACATCCCTTTGAGATCAACATAGATGCTTCTGACTATGTTGTGGGCATCGTTCTCACTCAACACGACAACCTTGTGGCTTATCATAGTAATACACTATCAGATGTTTCCCGTAAGTACCCTACTTATGACAAAGAAATGTACTCCATTGTGAAATCTTGCTGCCAATGGAGAAAATACATTCTTAAGAAGAATATTGTCATCCACATTGATCATAAGCCACTACTGCTCATGAAGACATAAGGAAAATTGCAGAGTGACCTCCATAAAAAATGGCCCACATACTTGCAGCAATTCCACCTTAACATCAAGTATAAAATAGAAAGTACCAACTGAGTCGTTGATTGCCTCATCTGACCTCCAGTTGCGGCACTCACCATGGTGCTAGGCTCTTATGGCCACGATACTTCCGTAGGGCCCCACCTCTATGAGACAGACCCTCACTTCACCACCACCTACCAAATTTTAGGTGAAAATGCATTTTCGCTAATTTCCATCTTTAGGATGGTCTGTTGTGCCATCTGGGATATCTCTGAATTCCATCAAGCAAGAGAGTGAAGATTATTTGGGAATCCCACTACAGTCGAGTGGCAAGACACTTTGGCATTGAAACGATAGTGGAAGTACTGCAGAAAAATTTCTACTAGCCCAAATGTCAACATGATGTGGGAAAGTATAGCCAGTCCTGCACTTCCTATGTTATTTCCAAACTGACCACTAAGAAATAGGGTCTATACACTCCTCTGCCTACTCCTTACAGGTCATGGGAATCCATCTCAATGGACTACATGTCGGGCCTTCCATCCACCAAGAGGGTTAATGAATTTGTTTTTTTTGTTGTTGATCACTTTTCTGAGATGTTGCCTATAAGAAGACCATCACAGTAGAGGACACTGCCATCCACTTCTTTGTACGATTATGGGTACATTTTGGAATCCCAAAAACCATTGTCTCATATCGGGATAGTCAGTTCCTCAACAC
>JASDQU010109096.1:23727-44725 GCA_032191745.1 Picea mariana
CTTGCTTATCCAAGCTACCAATGATTCTCCCAAAAATAATTCTCCTCCACTTGTACTTTTTCTGTCATCTACACTACCTGCCCGATCATCATCTGAATAGGCTTTTAATGTGAATGAATCCTTTCTAGGGTACCACAAACCAAGATCTATAGTTCCTTTCAAATACCTAAAGATTATTTTTACAACTTGAACATGGATCTCCTTTGGTGTTTCTTGGAATTTAGCCACCATCCCAATAGATTTCTTGACATTAGGTCTGGAAGCTGTTACATAGAGTAAACTCCCAATCATTGATCTATAGTGTTTTGGATCTACATCTTTGGACTCATCTTCCTTGCTTAGTTTGCATCCAACTATCATAGATGTACTAACAGGTTTGCAATCCTCTAACTAGAATCTCTTAAGCATATCTTTAACATACTTAGACTGATGGATAAAGACTCCTCTTTTGTAATGTATTACTTGTAATCCAAGAAAGAAATTCAGTTCGCCAAGAAAAGACATTTCAAATTCTTGTTGCATCATCCTAGAAAATTTGTTTATCATTTTTTCATCATCACTGCCAAATATAATATCATCAACATATACTTCCACAATCATCATGTTATTACCTTCAATTTTACAATAAAGATTGTTGTCTGTTGATCCCCTTTTGAGGCCTTGTTTTTGTAAGTAAGAATCTAGCCTTGCATACCAAGCTGTAGGTGATTGTTTTAGCCCATAGAGTGCTTTGTTTAGTTTATAGACATAGTCTCCATTGTTAGCTAATTGAAACCCTTCTCATTGCTCAATATAGACTTCTTCTTCTAAGTTTCCATTGAGAAATGTTGACTTGACATCCATTTGGTATACTTTAAATTTTTTGTAGCTGGAGAAGGCTAGGAACATCTTGATTGCCTCTAATCTAGCCACAGGTGCAAAGGTTTCTTCATAGTGTACTCCTTCAACTTGATCATATCTTTTACATACCAATATGTCTTTGTTCCTAATTACTTGCCCATTCTCATTCATTTTGTTTTTATACACCCATTTAGTTTCAATGACATTTTTGTTTTTTGGTCTTGGAACTAGTTCCCAGGTTTGATTTTTTTCAATGTGGTCCAATTCTTCAATCATAGCATTGACCCAATTCTCATATTTACATGCCTCTTTGATTGATCTGGGATCAATATGTGACAAAAGTGTTATTTCTGTTTGATACAACAATTGTCTTCTTGTGTGCACTCCATCACTCTTATTTCCAATAATCAGTTCTTCAAGATGATTCTTTTGAGTCATTCTTGAGGGTGTCTTTGTGTCTCTTCTTGGGGATTCTTCTCTTATCTATTTTTCTTGAATATCCTCTTCATATTCAATAGTATCCATATCATCCTCTTCCCTTTCTTATTTATCCTCTTCTACTTCTTCGACTTGTGTACCAACTGACTCATCATCATCTTCATCTTCACTACCAAGTATAGTCTCTTGAATTTTTTATCCTTATTGTTTTAAGATCATCCACCTTGACATCTACACTCTCAAAAATGTTATGTAATCTAAGATTGTAGCATATGTATGCCTTTTTGGTAGAGGCATATCCAAGAAATATACCTTCATCAGATCTAGCATCAAATTTTTTGAGATTCTCATCAAGCCCTTTGATGTAGCACTTACTTCCAAAGACCTTGAAGTATTTTACTGATGGAGCTCTTCCAAAACATAGATCATAAGGGGTCTTATTACTATTAATCCTGAGCTGACCTATGTTCAATATGTATGCTGTTGTGCTCACAACTTCCCTCCAATATCCGTCAGACATTTTTTCTTCATTGAGCATAGTCCTTGAAGCCTCTTGAATTGTTCTATTCCTTCTCTCATCAATCCTGTTTTGTTGAGGTGTTCTGGCAACAGAGAATTTTATTTTTGTTCCATGGGTTTCACAGAAGAGATTAAAATCTTTTGAGGTAAACTCACCACCATTGTCTGATCTGAGACATTTGATTTTTGTATCCTTTTCATTTTCAACAATGGTTTTAAAGGCTTTGAATTTGTTAAGTGCTTCTGATTTTTCTTTGAGAAAACATATCCAACCCATTCTAGTAAAATCTTCAATGAACAACATAAATTAGGACTCTCCTTCCAAACTCTTGGTCCTTGTAGGTACACATAGGTCAGTGTGAACAAGCTCTAAAGGTTTTGAGGTTGTGTACTTATTTTCTTTGAACCTTATTCTAGTTTGCTTCCCTAGTTGACAGTGTCTACACATAGTATTTGAGGGCTTTATGATCTTTGGAAAGTTTCTTACTACACCAAGATTGCTGAATTTTACTATATTTTCAAATTTAATGTTCCCCAACATTCTATTCCATAGCCAACTTTCATCTACTAGATTTATATGACATTCCTCATTCAATTTTTCATCTAGTATATATACATTTTCAGGAGTTCTAGGAGCAGTACCAACCAATTTTCCTGTGTCTTCTCTCCTAATCTCACATTTATGGGAATCAAATATGTAGAAGTGCCCCTGATCACAGGTTTGTCTTACACATAATAGACTAGGTTTCATTTTTTCAACAAGAAACACATTTTTGTCTTTGTCTTTTCCCAAACTCACAGTGTCTTTCCCAAGTATGTTACCTGAAGCATTGTCACCAAATGTAACTTTACCCTTTTGTTTTTTTAATTCTAAAAACTTGTCCTTGTTACCTGTCATATGTTTTGAGCATCCACTGTCAACATACTAGAGGTATTTTTTATCTTGGGCTTTAAAGGCAATAAGACATTCCCTTTTTGATGTTTTTTCTCTCCAAAGTTTCTTTTTCTCTCTAGTGAACTCTGGTTGTTCTGAAACTTCCATTAATCTGCAATTAATGGCCTTATGTCCATAGTTATGAAATCTGAAGCATTCTAGGTCCCCTTCTTGTAGAGGTGAAAAGGAGTTATAGTTTCTTCTTTTAATTCGATTTACTGCTTGTTTATCTTTAAGGTTATAGTTCTTAACCTTTAGATTTTTTCTTCTATATGCTCTACAATTCATAGCTTTGTATCCGAAATTAGAGAATGCAAAGAAATAACCAAAGAAAATGCAAGGATACATGTTCTGATAAACCTTCTTTGGCATTGTCTTGTTTTCCTTCTTGATGGGTGGAAATAGTCCTCTGGATTTCTGGTCATTACTTGTCTTCTCTTCATTTTTCTTCTTGAATGTACTGAGGAGAGCATCTGCATAATATTTTGAGTTGACTTGGATTTTTTCTTGAGAATAAGATATTCCATTTTTATTACCTAAATCCCTTTGTGTGGTAATAATCTTATCCAATACTTTAGAGCTATTCTCATATCATGTTTGAATGAGTTTTGTATCAAGTTCTTTTCTTAGGTGAACTATTTCTGCCTCCATTCTTTCACAGATTATTTGTTTTTCTTTAAGATAATTTTATATATTTTCTTCGATCCTATTTGCTTCTAGGATTTGGTTTTTCAGGTTGCTCATGAGTTTCTCCAACTCCTCTTCTTTCTGTTCATGTTTTTCCTTTTGTTAAACTACACAACTTTTCAGTTGTTTATATCTGGTTTTGTATTTTCTTAATTCATCCAAGGCACCGAGAAGTTCCTCTTCCATATTAACTTTTGCTTCATCTTCTGTCTCTTTCTCATGTTTAATTTCTTCTATATCATTAGACTCTTTAATACCTAGAAAAAGGAATTCATCATCATCGTTTTCACTAGACTCTGATGAACTGTTCTTTTCTTCTTTTGAGTAAAAGTTCTTTTTCCCTTTGTAAAACTTTTTCTTGTAGTTAGGTTTTCCCTTTTTCTTGTACTGTTTGGTTTTGTTTTCTTCATCTTCAGGGTCCTCCTTGGGATAGGGACACTTGGCTACAAAATGGACAACCTTTCCACAATTAAAACATTTGAAAGGAAGCTTGCCTTTGTACTTCCCTGATCCTTTCTGAAGTTTTTTAATGAGATTTGCTTCTTCCACATCAGATTCTTCATCATGGATGGATTGAAGTTTCTGCTTCTGATTCTTTGTTTTCTTGAGTACCTTGAAGGCTGCCTCTCCTTGTGAGATATTATCATGACCTAATATTAACTCATAGGCTGAGGATTCCATACAATTCATCCATGGTGAGTTTATCTAGATTTTCTCGATCTTCAAGAGCAGACACTTTAGGATTGTATAGAATAGGTAGTGTTTTTAGAATTTTTTCAACTAACTCATTGTATGATACTTCTACTCCTAATCTTATGATTGAATTAATAATATTATCAACTCTTTCGATGTACTTGGAGATATTTTCCTCATCTTTCATTTTTAGGCCTTCATATTGTACTTTGAGAGTCTGGAGTTTGTCCCTCTTAACCTTGGTATCTCCTACAAATATAGTTTCCAATATATCCTAGAGTTGTTTTTCATTATTACAGTTTAGTACCTTAGCAAGGATTTTCTTACTCAGCCCATCTTGTAGTGTGTTTAAGGATTTTGCATGTTACCAAAACGTTTTCACGTCTTCTGCTTCTATGGGCATGGATTTTGGAACATCATATCCCTTTTCAACTAATTTCCATACTTCCAGTCCAATGGATATTAGATATATTTTCATTCTAACACTCCAGAAGACATAGTCTTCACTATTAAATAGGAAGATTTTTGATGACATCTTCAACTATTGATCCATTCTGATGTATATTTCTCTTCAACTGATTTAAATTTTTTATGAAGAGACCCTCTCTGATACCAATTGAAGGATCAGATCCTGTCACTGGGGGTGGGCGGGGGGATGAATTAGTGACACGACAATTTTATCATTTTCTTTTATTTATGCAAACAAAATTTTGACACAATATTTTATCGTGGAACCCAATTGGGAAAAAGCACAAACACTTTTCCATTAACTTCAAAATTTGTTTTACATGTTACATAGAAGGAATATCTTCTTCATTTTTTATCATCACCAATTGATTAGGATGCACCCACACCCTTGTTCACCAGCACCAACTGGTAGGAGGCTAGGACCCCCTGTTTAGTCAACTACAACTGACAAGGAAGCACCAACTCCCTCTGCAGGTACCAACCTGCCCTTGCACCACCCAACCACCCTTATTTTCTGAATCTAGAATTGTTTTTTGTATCAAGTCTTTACTACATTTTTCTTTGCTCCTGTGATTTAATATATCTTCTGATTCAAACTATAGAGACACTTTATTCTCACCACTCTTTCTCGTTTATATATTCTTCAAAACGACGTGAGTGTTATACATTGTGTCCCTTTATTTGGAGCATCACACCACTTCATTTAAATTAACCATAAACATGGTTTTAACATTTTTATTGTGAAGGATTTTTCATAAATTGATCACAGTTATGGATCAATTTCATCCTTTTAGCTCAATCCCAAATCTATGCATTTATTTGCAGAAACTGAGTTCTGCAGAGGCTCTTCCTTCAAACCGTTACATGTGAACGGGTGATACAAAACCACAGGCTTATCAATTTAGTGACATATTATATCCTGCCTTTTTAATCTCTTATTCCATATTACCAATGGTGGTGACCAAACGCTAGGCCAAACGAGTGATTGAGCGCGTATCAAATCAACGGTCACGATTTAATCCCCTGATGAGATGGACGACAATCAGGACTTCAAGACTTCATCATTCGGGACTTTGGGATTTCAATTTTTCAAATTTTTGAATAAGATTTATTCGAACAGATCGAATGGTTCACTTTTATTTCACATAACCAGATCAATGGTCATGTTCGATCCTTACACTTATCCTTTCATTGCTTAATCCGACGGTTGGGACGTAATCAAGCATTTAGATGGATGGCCACCATTTACTCATAGCGGTGGATCTGATCAACAAGCTTGTATTGGAGGTTCACGATAATCCTATCCCCTATCCATTGGGTTGTGCAAACAAGGATGTAGAGATAAAGTTAACAAAACACATAAAAAAAAAATTTTCAAGTGCTAATTTTATTGATGAAGTGGAATTGGATGTAGTACCCCTTTATATATGTGGAGTAGTGTTTGGAAGCCCTTACATGTATATGAGGGATGCAATATTCATTCAAATATATAACCGATACCAAATGATAAAGATGGGATGTCCTACATCATAAACACGCTTAAAGGAAATTCAAATATCTCACTAGTAAGTGCCAAACAAGCCAAGGAGTTAATCAGTTCTAGTAAGAAATATGTTTTTCTTTTCTTAAGAGAAAATCAGCCTGATGATGAATCAATGTGAGTGAAGGCATCCATGGAGGGGTCTACTAAAGAGTAGAAACATAATTTGGAGGAGTTTCTATAGGTATAAAGAAGAGTTTTCTAAGAGCCTAATGAGATACCACCTAAAAGGGAAGTGGAGAAAGAAATATAATTGTTTCTAGACTCCCCATTACCGAATATTTGGTTGTATAGACAGCTTGTACTAGAAGTGAATGAAGTGAAGAAGTAATTGTAGTAGTTATTGGAGTAGGGTGTGATTCGACCATGTACCTCACCTTGTGGGTCACCCATCATAATTTTTCCCAAGAAGGATGGGACTTGGAGAATGTCTAGCTATTATAGGGAATTGAACAAGATTACACTAAAGAATTGGTACCCCCTGCCAAGGATTGATGATCTATTGGACCAAGTGCAGCATATCAAGTACTTCACTAAGTTGGATTTGAAATCAGGATATCACCAGGTATGAGTCAAATAAGAAGATACTTGGAATATTTCCTTCAAGACAATGCAAGGTTTGTATGAGTGGTTGGTTATGTCATTCAGTTTATGCAACACACCAACTACATTTATGACACTAATGGATGATGTTTTACGCCCTTTTCTATATTCATTTGTTATTGTTTATTTAGATGATATACTACTTTATAGCGCTACTTGGGAGGATCACATATCACATCTTATGCAGGTGTTAGAGACTCTGGAAAAACACCAGTTGTTGGTTAATCTCAAGAAATGTGATTTTTCTACTAATCTTTGGTGTATCTGGAGTATGTGATCGATGGAGGGGAAATCAAGATAGATCCCGCAAAGATGGATTCCATCATGAAATGACCAATTGATACATATGTCACTAAAGTCAGGAGTTTTGTTCGGGTATAACAATAGTTGCAGAAGTTTATAGCTTCATTTTCAGCGGTAACTACACCACTCCATGCCATAACATCCATTGGTAAGAACTTCTAGTGAGGGAAGAATCAACATAATTTCTTTGAATATTTGAAAATATATATTAGTCAAGCACCAGTGCTCGCACTACCAAAATTTTAGAATCCCTTCGAAGTGGATACATATGCAAGTGGGTATGCCATGGGAGTAGTACTCATGTAGGGAGGAAGGTTCGTATGCTATCATTTTGAAGTATTTCATGGGGAGTTTCTCAACTACCCTACTTAAAACAAGGATATCTATGCCTTGGTACAATATTTAAAAAAGTGGAAGCATTATCTAATGGGAAATAAGACCATCTATCACATAGATCACTAGCCACTACAGTGTAAAACCCATGTTTCCCCCAACTTGTAAATATAACTATAGCCTTCTAAAATACTATGGGAAGACTATCTATGTGTAGATGTTGGAAATGAAGAAACTTTTTTTATAAAAGGTAATGTATATATTTATGTTACTAAATAAAATAGAAAATATTTCCTAAATGTTGAAGGGGTTGCCAAGGTAGATAATGATGCATGAGAGAGATGGTGAGGGGAACCAATAATGGTTGAGATGACCCCTACCATACCAATACTCTACTGGATTTAAATTTTTCAAACATAGAATAATCCTTTGACCCACAGAAGTAAATTACCAGTCGGGCTGGTAGTTGGGAAGTCTTCCTCAAGAGTCAATGAGGAGATGGGAAGAGTACCCATCTGAAAAAAACCACTCTGATATGACCCATGAAATTGGGAATTGGACCCATGAAATATTGATGAGGAAGGAAAGAAAAATGAATGAAAATTGTGGGCACAGGGGAGGCAGGAAAGGGGAATGGGTTTGGTGACCATTTTTGAAGAGGGAGAGCAAAAACTAATCTTCCAAGTTCTTGTGGGAAGAGGAGAGTGATATTTTTCCCTGGTTGTTGCTGAACAGAAGGAATAATCTCTCTCATAGAATCATGATCTAGCTAGGGGGTAGCCAGTGGAAAATATGTCTAGGATTTTTTGTTCCTATGGTTGGGTGGAAAAGGGACCCCCTTTCAACATTTGCAACACTATCTATTTTCTAGATAAGCATATTTTTCTACATCTCTATAGTGTTAAGTTCAAAAATAATTATAGACTATGTTTTAGAGGAATATGAGTTCAATTTTTTGTTAAAGGTGCCTTGTGAATTTAGGTGTGAATGTGAAAATGTGACACTAAATTTTATGTTGGGAACAACTTGACCTTGTGACTGCCTATGCCAAATTCTGGGAGTGAATGTTGTGGCTAACTGAGTTTCACAATTTAATCCATGCATAGGCAATGTTGAGTGAAAAGTTTAAGTCTTTATTAAGAATCAAAAGAGAGAGAGAGTGATTTATGCATACTGTTGTTTTATTTTAGTTTGTCTTCAAATCTTATGCCAAAAAAACTTAGAGGAGATCAGATCTGTGTGGACTTCACGAAATAATCCAAAATATGGAAAAACATTAAAATTCATTATAAATGCATATTAAGGAAAAATAATTAGGAAATAAACAAAAAATTCCTAATTGAATTAAAATACAAGAGCTCTCAAAATTCTATTTGGGCATTAATAAACATTTATGCTAAGCTTGGGTTAAATCCCCTACAAATTTGGGAAGAATCTCCTTAAATGTGGTTGGCTGTAAATGTTGGTTGAAATGTAAAATTTACTGTGATGGTAAATCTTTGTCTTAGGACCAGTTTCCTTAAATTTAGTAAGATTAGTAAAACACAATAATAAGGAAACAAAATTTACTCATTTACCCACAAGAAGGGAGAGATTATAATTATATCTTTAATTCCCAGAATGGAGAAATTTCCTTGGAGTAGAAATTTTATTAAATCACTTTATAAAGACTTGAAAACTATATTTTCCTTTCTCTTATTTTCATGTAAGAGAGATTAATTTCATTTAAATTCTCTGTAATATCCGCTTCTTATTGACAAAAGAGCTCAGGGACTTAGTAGTCTAGCTATCCCTCTAGACTATAGTCCAAGATAAGAAAGGTGAAGGAAATGTGGGTTGTCAATAAAAAAGATCTAAATTTTTATTATTAAAGTGACTTTGGGAAAATACTAAGGAAGATTAAATTAAAAACCTTAGTACGTGGAAAAAGAAACTCAATGGAAAATTAGAAAAGGAGGTATAAAAGAAGGAGAAAGGAACGCCTCTTAGGATTCTATTCCCATTATTCACTTTGCACAGGGGTCGTGACACTAGACTAGTGGATAGAGGAAAAGGGAAGTTAGATGAAGCTACAAGAAGAGATATAAGGAGTAAACAACTATGTTACACTTGCAGGGATTTGTGGCAACCAGGACATAGATGTTTAGGCAAGGGGAAAATACACTATGTCGAGGTAGTAAATGACAATGAGGAGGAGGCAGATGATGAAGATGATGGGGCTATCCATACTATGCAAGAAAACCTCAGAGAGGAATAAGAAGAACTATTGTATCATGAAACATTAGATAAAATCCCTAAAAATATCACCATTGCTTCTATGAGTGGGATACTGAAATTCAACACCTTTAGAATAGAAGGAGTGGTTTAGGGGAAATGGGAAACTATGTTGATAGATGGCGGATCCTCCCACAAATTTATTGATATAGCCATGGTAGAGAGGAGACATCTACCCACAGTGGAATTAGAAGTATTCTTGGTTGAAGTAGCAGGGGGTCGTACCATAGCTTGTGACAGGGACATTCCACAAATGAACTTGACTCTAAGTCAATACACCTTAACAAATGAATTTTATGTGGTAAACATTCCTGACACCAATATCATTTTAGGGGTGCAACGGTTCAACACTTTGGGACCTATCACAACCAACTATAAAACAATGGATATGTCTTTCAACATAGATGAAGGAAAGAGAGTTACGCTTAAAGGAATGACATAGGATTCTCCTAGAATCGTGATAGTGAAAAATATGCATGCCATATTCAGGGAAGAGGAGATAGCCTATGCAGTTGAATGGTTTATTTTGGATACTAAAGAAGAACCCCACAAACCATATCCTCCATATATACAAAAAAATTCTCAGCAAACACAAAAGAGTCGTTGATCCTATTCCTTCGGGACAACAACCGGATAGAAGATTTGAACACATCATAGAGTTGGAAGAAGGAGCCAAACCAATCATTACTACACCTTATAGGAACCCCAAGAAGCACAAGGAAGAGATAGAGAGTGCAATCAAGGAATAGTTTTCTATGGGAAATATTAGACTGAGCTCAAGTCCATTTGCATCATCAGTTGTGTTGGTTAAGAAAAATGATGAAAAAATGTGTATGTGCATTGACCACAAAGCATTGAACAAGAGGAATATTATTAACATGTATCCTATTCCCTGGATTGATGAACTGTTGGATGAACTTCATGGTGCACTCTAATTTACTAAGATAGACCTATGGTCAGGCTATCATCAAAGCAAAATGAGAGAACATGATGTACACAAAAATGCATTCAGATGTCACTTCAGCCACTATGAGTTTCTTGTGATGCCCTTTGGACTTACCAACTCCCTTGTCACTTTCGAGTCATGTATGAACCATGTGTTCAACAAGAAACTAAGAAAATATTTTCTTGTCTTCTTTGAAGATGATCACTTACGGCATGTTGAGGAAATCTTGGGTATCATGGAGGAGAAGTCTTTATATTCTAAAGAGTTAAAGTGTGAGATTGGCATGAATGAGGTTTTGTACTTAGGACATAATATTGGGGCAAAGAGAGTATAGGTCCATCAAGAAAAAATACAAGCTATCATTAATTGGCCTACCCCAAGGAAACTTATAGAACTCAAAGGCTTCCTTGGAATTTGCAGCGATTATAGAAATTTTGTCAAGGGAATCTCCCAAATTTGCGCTCCTCTAACAAAATTAACCAAAAAAGGAGCTTTCAGTTGGAGTGAAGAATCACCAATCACATTTGAAAAAATGAAGAAGGACATGAGTACTTTCCTGGTACTTTCCTTACTTGATTTCTCTCAGCCTTTCATATTAGAATGTGATGCATCAGGTGCAGGAGTAGGGGCTGTCCTTATGAAAAATAGGCACCCTATTTCCTATGAGAGTCGTAAGTTGAGAGGCCCTTAATTTCTCTATAGAATTTATGACAAGGAGATTTTGGCCATAATGCATGCCTTGTCCAAATTCTGACTGTACTTAGCTGGGGAAAAAATTGCAGTAAGAACTGATCATAACATCCTCAAGTACTTTTTATCCCATAAGGACTTGAACGAGAGACAAAAGAAGTGGGTAAGCAAGATTCAAGCTTACAATTTTGATATTGAGTACGTCAAGGGAAATAATAATGTAGCTGCAGATGCACTATCCAGAATACCTTCCGCCTACTCCATGACAGAACTGTCATTGGATTGGAAACCACAGTTGTTGGTAGAATACTCAAAGAACAAGTTTGCATGTGATTTGATTGATGGAAAACTACAGGATGACAGGTACAAGGTTGTGAATGACATAATTTATTAAAAATGAAGGATTTATTTGGTACCCAGATCTACATTCAAAGGGAAAGTGCTCCAAGCCTTCCATGATGCTCCAATAGCGGGCCATCAAGGATTCATTAAGACATATAGATAGGTAAGAGAAAGGTTCTCTTGGAAAGGACTAAAAGGAGATGTTTTGTGCCACATAAGGGAATGTGCTACTTACCAACAAAATAAATATGAAAAATCTCATCCAACAGGACTCTTACAACCTCTTCCAATACTAGAGAACAAATGGGAAAGTATCTCAATGGACTTCATCACAGGTCTTCCTAGAACACAAAGTAAGATTGCATATTTGTAGTTATTGTTAGGTTAACCAAGTTTAGTCATTTGTTTTCCATCTCAATGGACTACAACGCATGACATGTATCCGAATTATTCTTCAAAGAGATCTTCAGGATGCATGGCATATCTACAAACATTTTTAGTGACCGAGACAACAAATTCATGAGTATCTTTTGGCAAGAGATTTTTAGACTAGTGGGAAATGCATTGACTCCTAGCACTAGATACCATCCCCAAACTGATGGACAAACTGAAATTGTCAACAAGTGGATAGAGGGTTACCTCATAAATTATGTAGCAGGATAGTAAAAAGCTTGGGTCAAATGGATTTACCTAGGGGAATACCGTTACAATACCACATACCACATGTCCATTGGCATGTCCCCCTTCAAATCTTTATACAGTTATGATCCTCTTACTTTTGAAGATATTTTATTTGGAGAAAGAAAGGCTCCTATGGCTAAGGAGTTGATCCAGGTTAACTAGGACATCATCAGAGAACTCACGGACAATATCCATAGAGCGTAGAGCTAGAAGAAATTATATGTAGACAGGAAAAGGGTGGAGTGCACCTTTGAGGTAGGGGATCTGGTATAGTTGCGCCTACAACCATACAGACAAGCATCTATCAAGAAGAGTGGTGCTGAGAAATTACAACCTCGCTTCTATGGTACATATGAAGTACAAAGAAGATTTGGAGAAGTAGCATATGAATTGAATTCCCCCTAGGGAGTAATATCCACAATGTTTTCCGTGTGTCTTGTTTGAAAAAAGCATTATGCCAACATGTATTAGTAAATGAGACATTTCCACCCATGGATGAAGAAGGACAACTCCACCTCATACCAGAAAGGATCTTGGAAACCAGGGTGAAACAACTAAGGAGCAGATCCATTAAAGAGTACTTGGTTAAATGGAAATATTTTCCCATAGAAGATGCTACTTGGGAAAGCGAAAGAACATTGCAAGAGAATGGTTGAGGATTGCTTGAGGACAAGAAATTTCCAGTAGGGGAGACTGTAATATCCCCTTCTCATTGACACACGATCTCAGGAACTTATTAGTCTAGCTACCCCTCTAGACTATAGTCCAAGATAAGCAAGGGGAAGGAAATGTGGGTTTTGTCACTAAAAAAGATCAAAAGTTTTATTATTAAAGTGACTTTGGTAAAATACTAAGGAAGATTAAATTAAAACCCTTATCATGTCAAAAAATAAACTTAGTGGAAAATTAGAAAAGGAGGTATAAAAGAAGGATAAGGGTGCACCTATTAGGATTCTATTCTCATTATGCACATTGCACTCTTGAACTAGACAACTTATGTTTTGAGGGTTTTGAGTAAAAAAAACCTAACAACTAGCAAGGAGGTGAAAGATTCCTCTGTTCCTGGTTCAAGCTTGGCCAAGGAGGTAAAATATACCTCCCTCACCATTCTAATCCAGTCACAGGTATTCAACATGAAAACACTTGGAGTTGGTGCACATATGTGAATGGTTTTTAGCAGCAGGGCACATCTTTGGAAGGGAAAAGGTTCGATCTTCTTGGAGGAGTCTAGATATGCATGTTTATGCCATTGGAGGTTCATCTATAGAGTCATAGCATCCTTTTTTATCATTGATACCAAGGGTATCCCCTTTGGATTATTTTATTTGTCTCAGGAGGAAATTCTGAATGCAGGCGCAAATCCCATTGAGGATATTCACATATATGAGGGAAAACTTGAGGGGTTTAACTCTAACTTGCTTCATTCCCACTCTAGAGCCCCTAATATATAGTTTGAGGGTATTTTGACATCATTTGGAGGCCATTTACTAGGAGGATGAAATATTGAGCATTTCCAGCCAGTTAGGGCCGTACCAGTTCCAGGGCTGTACTATCTCTAGATATGATCATCCAGCCCATACCAGCAAGGATCTTAAGGAATCTAGTCAAGAAGGGAAATAAATTAATCTTAATACCAGCTATATTCAGTGGAGGAAGACCTAGGGTCTCTATATCTCCTATATTGTACCAGATCTACAGATCTATGTATGAAGATCACTTATTCTATCTAAATAAAGGTCAGATCTAAAGCTTGTTATCTCTTTTTATGTGTTTACTTCATTATCATGTGGTCCATTATTGTTATGATGTCTTCTATGCAATAAAATTAGTAAAAATACTCCATCACATGCTTCTGTAGTAGCCACCTGTAAAACAAAACACAAAACACCAGATAGAAACCCTAGTTCTTGGCCAAAAATTGGTTGGGATCATTACAGTGGTATTAGAGAGAATTTCCTTCACCAGCTTGTGCAAAGCAATAATATGACTAGAAGAAGAGGCCATGGGGGCCAACCCATGACAGGTAATCTAGAAGAGGAAGAGGAAGAAGGAAGCATGGGAGAGACACATGAGAGAAATAATGCTACATTGAGAAACTGAACTTCTGGTAGATAAAGTAGCACATACAGTGAAAGAGATAGTTCAAATCACTCAAGAAAACATGAAACATACTCTGGCTAAAATGCAGAACCACTTATCATTGGGACTCTTGGCATAGGGGCAGACCCAGGGTTCAACATTGCAACAATGCACCAACAAAATACTAACTACTGGCCCTTTCGGCAACACCTGTGAAGTATATGAAGTCTCACCCGAGGTAGAGGCAGGGGTGGTTGGAGGACTCAGGTGTCTACAACCTTATATGGGACACAGATATGTGATTGCAATACTTAACATAACACTTAGCACCGATAGTTCATGAATATTTAACCACTATCTACTCCGTAGATAAAACAGAGCATCACATCATTCATTCAAATCTGATGTATCTAAGCACTTATCATAGAGAAGTAGGTTAGATATAATAGATTTAGGCACTAACACATTCATATAAGTCATATCTAACATCCATATACGTCATTAGCACAAAGCATAAATAGATCTATCTATCTATATCAAAGCACTTAGCAAGTAAAGACATAAACACATCAACACATTGCACAAAGCAGAGAAACACAACATATACGTGGTTCACCCCCACCCTGGAGATACGTCTACCAACTATTCTTCTTTATTATATTTGTTAAGTTTCTTACAAGCACATAGCATAAAAATCATACTCCGCAGAAGACAGGAGATCTGCATGCACTCTACCAGATCCTCCTTCTTCGAGTTAGGGTAAAGAACCAAGCCTTCTTACAATTAATTGCACATAGCTCTACAAGTCTCACACAGTATTCACATAGCACCTACAATCCTTCAATCACATAGATATAGCACTTATCCATTCATACCCACTACATTGCTTTAGAATATATTTATACATACAAACTAGGCCTAAACATGGGTAAACCCATGGGCTGACATCCCATACCCATTACATAATCCCAAATCCCAAAAAGGACCCAAAAAGGGGCCGAGATCGTACGATATCTGCTTCACCTTTTGCTCCTCCTTTGATAGGCTGTCGAAGTCCCAAAATAGGTCAAAATTGACCAAGGATCTCCCAAAACTTGGTCAAGGGCCAACATGCCCCCAACACTCACCTGTGACTCGTCCTGAGTCACTCTGATCTAGGTAGTTCTACTTCGAAAGACTCGATCTTGGATCGAGATGCTTTGACATGTTGTTATTCTATGACCTCCTGTTCAATGAACTCTTGGATGACTACCTCGTTCACAGGTCCTCCCAGGTGCTTTTTAGCTGCGGTGATAGCGTTCTAGAGTTCTTCTTCTTGGCCTTCGACCTCTGTGAAAAATTGGTAGGCCTTATCTTTTACAGGTTGGAGCCTTTGAGTTACTTCCATAACTCTACTCTGGATAGTGTGGATCTGTTGTTGGGCGGTGCATTGCTCTTGGGAGCACTTTATTCATTCCACAACTGACAAGGGCTTCATCTTCGCATGTATCGTTTCGGCTTGATACTTCATCTCTTGGAGCTGCAACTCCAATGTCTTCAGTTTTGGATTCTTAGTGAGTTGCTTGTAGGTCTGGGCATTGTGATCAGTAAGTTGCTTACATTTCATAGCAAGGGATTTTATTCTCTCAACTGCGCTTCGAGCAGTTGCTTCTCTTTGATCCTTTACAACCTGTGGAGTCTCGGGCACTGTGTGGAGCTCTAAGTCTACTATGTGTTGTTGTAGTTGCTGGATAGCTTCTGCGAGCTTATCTACTTGCTATGTGACTCGATACTCTATATTTATTTCTATGACTGTCACAGAGAGAAGTGCTCTGCTGACCCCTTCTTTCACTTCGAGTTTCTCCGTGAGAAACTATTCTTTTCCTTGCTGTATCTGTGCTTTTTCTTCATCGAACTTTGCTTGGAAAGAAATATTTTCCTGTTCTACAGCTCAAAACTACTCTACAAGTACTCCTTGCACTTGCATAAAGGCTTTAGTGGCTTGTTCTATTTCTTATTATGCTTGTCGAAGGTGAGCTTCGACTGTATCAGCTAGTCGGCGGAGTTAGGCTCGCTAATCTCCCAACTCTAGTTCTCCCAATGATAGGGGTGCAGTGGAGACTGGGTGGATGGATAGAAGGGCTTGTTGTAACCCTTAGAGTTTGATTTCAATTATATCATACATTTCCTCCTACTTGGCTTCTTGTTTCTCTGCTATTTCCAGTGAAGCGTCGTTCAGGGCTTCGATGATGAAGTCAAAATCATCGGAGGTGAGGATAGTCTACATTTTGGTCATGGTGGCTTTCAATTTCTTTTGGGAAGAAGGTTTCAGGGGGGAAGCCTTCCTCTTCTTCAAGGGGTCAACCTCGTCTCTGGGTGGTGTTACTTCATTGGGATTCTATTCAGCTTCTACTTTGTCATCACCCCCTCGGTCAGGTGACACTGAAGGAGTCTTCCCTGAGGTGTTGCTTAAGTTTTGGAACTCCTGAGTCTTCTTTTGTTTTTTGGTTCAGGGTGGATTATGTTCTTTATGAGTGTCCTCTAGGCTGTCAAGATCAGATATCTCTACAGGGTTGTGGGGATAAGGAGGTCAACAGATCATTCCTTAGTTATTTCTTCAAGGTCTTCTTTTGTAAGCTTATAATATGACTGGAAATCCTCTTTATGTTCAACTTCTCACAGTGTAATGTAGATGAAGTGTCGATCTGCATTGAACTTCATCAGGGGTAGGAACCTTTGTAAGGTGCTCAAAGTCATGTGAGGATCGGCTTCGATGGCTCGCTTTAGCTGGAGGTAGTATGTATGAAACAAAAAATTCGACTACCACTGTTTTTTCATATCAGTTGAATACCATAGGGTAGCAAACTTCACAACAAGCGGTTCAAATGGCTCGATGTCTGGGAAGGTCACTCCTTCCGGCATCTCCTAGGAAAAAAATGCAATGAGGACCAGGAGCTAGCTGAAATGAAATTCATAACCATGATTCCTGTGCTTCTCGACAATCTAGTTCCAACTGGTTAACTAGGTACTTCGCCCAGTTCATCTGTAGGCCTTCTGCGCACTTCCCTGCAAGGTCAACGAAAAATTTGGTGACCTGCATAGGTTGGTTCTTCCTTACTAACTTTCTAGCTATCAGTTGACATGCTAGACGCACTGCGCCACTCTGGATGGAAGCTACCTTGTAGCCTCTTGTTCCCTTCTCAACGTCACCATATGTATCCTTGATCTTCTGTGCGAGTGCGTGATCTATGGATTTTCTTGGATAAAATTCATGCACGTTGGGTCCTTGCATACTCAATCCTGTGATCCTGTGGATCAGTGTTGGGTCCACTATAATGCAGCGATCTAGCCATAAGTAGCTTCCATGGTAACACAACAATAGAAGCTTGACACATGCGTTGACTTCCTGGTGTCTTTCGAACTGTGGGATCTTCATGACATTCAACAGAGTGGACTGCGCGAGGTTCATCGTCCATGATTGGAGGATTATCTTTGAATTCTTCCCCTTAGTTTTGGTTAGGTACTTGTATGGGGCAAGCATACCATATATCTTGTAATCTTCGAGGTTGAAGTCACTGGACTTCAATGATGTGATCTTATCCTGCTCTGTCCGAACTGCGCGTATCCCCTTCGGGAGGTACGCAGTGACCATGGTGTACTCGAATTCTCTTGGTACACTATCACAATTCACCGGGCCAGCTAGAGGATAGATGTAATTGGGAAATATGGTTGGAATCAGGTTTGCATTTGTGAGGTCTTCTTTATTCTTGGTTCTCTTTTTTGCTGATGGTCAAGATGTTTTGGCTCCATGAGAATTCAATGGAGAGACTTGCACCATTCTCATCGATGAAGCTTGTATAACTACAGACATCAACATGACTCTTTTAGTCATGAGGCTGATCAAAACTTCTTCGAAAACTTTCTCTGCTGCACTGAACTTGTCTGACATACATGCTCAGGGTTGGAAATCTTCGGGTTCGAGGAGTAAATTATACACTACAATGGAATAGAGGGCAATAGCACAGTGATCACTGTGTAAAATCAACAAGTCTATGGGCCCAGATTCATGGTTAGAAAAAGTTTTCTCGATACATAGTGTAATGGGATAGATAGATAACTTGCGACAAATTGCTTGCAATGGTCGAGACGCCTTCATTAACTCTGTTTTGTCCGTTATGGCATGGTCCAATGGTCTGGTGGCGAACCATAAATGCATTTCTGCCCATGCCATAACGGACAAAACAGAGTTAATGAAGGCGTCTCGANTTCTTCGCTCTAGTGAAGTGCCATGTGACGTTGTTCTGCTATCCCGGTGAAGCTCCAGTTTTGCAAATTTTCCTTCTGTGAAGTTCCCTCTGGAACCTTCTGTAAATTTTTTATCTTAGCTCTCTTCTTACTTAGCTTTCTATATTTCTTTCTAGTGAGATTCATCTTGGTATGCCTTTTTCCATTATGATTCTTATCTTATTTTGGCATAGTTACTTCACGTTGTTGAGATTCTTTCCTAAGATTCGAGGGTGATACTTCTTGTTTATCTGGAATAGGTACTTCAATCTTCTGTGGGTTGTATAGTGTTCGTACAACTTCTATATCCGGGTCTCTGGTGTTAAACAACTTCGATCTATTCTTTTGTTCTTCAATTAAGCATGTGATCCTTCTAGTCATGAAATCTTTTAACTCTTTCTTCTTCTGCGCTAAAACTTCTTCTTCTTCTTGCCTTCTGGCCTGATTTCTTTCAATCTAAGGTTTTCTTAGTAACATGCTAAATGGGGCGTTGTTGTCAGTAAATTTAATAATCTCAAAATCTTCCTCTTTCGAAGTTCCATTGGCATTCATAGATATCTAGGTGATCTTTTCACATAGGTTTATCAACTTTCCTCTAAATAGACCTATTCCTCCCAATGAAGGAGTCATAGCAGTCTTCCCTAAAAGTTCCCAAGTTATCTCTGTCATGATATTCACCTATGTTTCCTCATCTAGAACACAGTCAATGTTGAAGTCTCCTATTCTTGCTTCAAGGCATTCTTTTTCTTTAAGACCTCTAATAAACTGACATGACGGTGATCATTCAGGGTTTCTTTCATCTGTAGCAATACTTTCTCTGATTATCTTTAAGGTTCTGCCATAATCGTAGTTTCTAGATTTTCCTTAGGGTTTTCTTGTTTCATGTTCATTTCTTCAAGCTTATCAATCATTCTAGGGCAATCCAATACTTCATGGTCCATAGCTTTGCAACAAAGAAAACTAGGTCTTATCCCAGGGCATTCCTTATCAAGATGTCCCAATTTTCTGCAATTGTAAAAGAGGGTTAATCCTCTCTTTATTTTAAATTATTCCCAGCTCTTTCTATACTGTGCGCTAGGGTCATAGTAGCTAACCTGCAAACATTTCTTTCTAGGATCACGTATCCACTGGTTAGTACAAACATTCTTTCTATGCATAGGTATAACATATCTTTCACTATTCTTATTAGATCTATGCATATCAAACCTTCTTTCATCTATTATTGCCCTAGTTTTCAAGCTAGGACATAATCTATCAAACATACCTAGATCCATACTTTTGAAACAAAAATTTCCACTTATCTTACTTCTACAGAGCACAAAGATTTCAGATCTAGAACTTTTCACTATTCTTACCTTTATTACAGCACAGAGCTTGCAGATCTTACCTCTTTTCTTCATATCTTACCTCTTTTATTGGCTCAAAGCTTCACAAGTCAAGTAGAATGGTGCGCACTAGGGAAAAAGATCTATGTATGAAGTTTTCACAGTTTTAGGACAGATATTTGCACAAAGCTTCTTCTTCCTTAGTTCCCAGCAATCACAGTTTCAGGTCTCAGAAATGAAACCATTTGTTGGCACAGGGGCAGAACCAGGGTTCAATGCTGCAATAGTGTACCAACATAACCCTAACTACCATCACTTTCGGCAAAACCTGTGAGGCAGATGAAGTCTCACCCAAGGTAGAGACAGGGCTGGTTGTAGGACTCAGGTGTATGCAACCTTAGTTGGGACACAGATCTGTGATTGTAATACTTAACAGAGCACTTAGCACTGACAGTTCATCAATATTTAACCATTATCTACTTTGCAGATAAAACAGAGAATCACATTATTCATTCAGATATGATGTACCTAAGAACTTATCATAGAGAATTAGGTTAGATCTAATAGATTTAGGCACTAACACATTCATATAATTCAGATATAACATTCATATACATCATTAGCACAAAGCATAAACAAATCTATCTATCTATATCAAATCACTTAGCAAGTAAATACATAAATGCATCAACACATTGCACAAACCAGAGAAACACAACATATATGTGGTTCACCCCCACCCTGGGGCTACGTCCACCAAATATTCTTCTTTATTATTGATCCAGGTGGATATTGGTGGCCACCCACCTATTCCACTTGGACCCCCACCATTGCTTCTTTCAGTTTTTCATTTTTTGCACAGTTTACTATTTTTAGCAGTGTTTTCGGGTCCTGAACTTCCAGGGCCATTTTGAGGCCCTAAATGATGTTTTTTTGGGTATGTTGCTATCACAAAATAAGCATCTAATGATGCTATTTTGTCTCGAGCGTTGTAGGCCTCAGATATATATTTCCAATGAACTATCATACGCCTAAAACGG